>CAJHQP010007747.1:0-30650 GCA_905132765.1 Moricandia arvensis
TGCTAAATTGCTAGATTGGTCCCCTACGTTTTCTAAACCATACAAACTAAGATACTAAGAGCATGATTAACCTTAGTTTCTTAAGGTGAGATTCTTAGCTTTTCTAAGAGATGTTTATTAGCTTTTAAATAAGAAAAGCTAAAAACCGTCTCTTAAATAAGAACCATAAAAGCATGATTAACATGGGTCTCTTAAGGTGGGATTCTTAGCTAATCTAAAAGATGTTTCTTAGTTTTAACTAAGAAAACCTAAGAAACGTCTCTTAAATAAGAACTATAAGAGACGTCTCTTAACGGGAAAAATGTAAAAAAAATAAAAAAAATTAAAAAGACAAATTTTATGTTTAGAACTCCACCTTAAGATATTCGGGTTAATCATGACCTAAAAACGTCTCTTAGCGGGAAAAATGTAAAAAAAAAAAGATAAATTTTTCGCTAAAAAACCTCACCTTAAGAGACATGGGTTAATCATGGTCTAAGTAGGCATGGGCTTCGGGTATCCGTTCGGGTACGGGTTGGTTCTTTCGAGTTTCGGGATTTTCGGGTTTTTGAAATTAGGTCTCATTAGGATATTATAAAATTCCGCGTCGGGTCTGGGTGGGTTCGGTTTTTATGGTTAGGAACATAAAAATAACCAAATAACCAATGTATTTGAAACGGGTTCGGGTATTTGTATCTAAAGTAACCATATTACCCGATTTGATTCGGGTATTTTTGTAACCAACTATTAAAGAGTACAAAAATAACCAAAAAAAACTCATTTAACACGGTTTTGTTTGAGTATTTATAGGGGGATTTGCTAAAAACAACCTAAAATTTCAATCTAAACCTAAAAGTGTACCCCAATTTCAATCAAATGCAAAACCAACCTACAAGGGTGATAAAAGTACTATTTAACCCTTATGACCAAACAAAAAACAGAAGTGTATTTTACGTTTCTATCCTTTGTTAGTCTACACGTAACAGAAAGAAGTCTACATAAATGTAGACCTCATATGAAGTCTATTCACTCGGTAGACTTGTTATGTAGTCTACACCATAATTTTATCTAATAATTTAATTTTAAAAATCTATAAAAATAATTGTTGTGATATTTTTAACTAATCATTAATATAATGGATAATATGAAGTAAAAAAAATAAAATTTTATATAATTAAACACTTTTAAGGAACATTTAGGGTTGAGATTTTTGGTTAAGGGGTTCGTAGACATATTATAAAGTCTACATATATGTAGACTTTCTAAGTAGTCTACTCACAGTTTAACCTAACCGGATTTAACCAATATAATTTGATGATCAAATAAAACATTTACGGTTTGAGATTTGTGGTTAAGGGGTTCGTAGACATATTATAAAGTCTACATAGACGTAGACCGTTTTTTTCAGTCTACACACAGTTTAACCTAACCGGATTTAACCAATATAATTTGATGATCAAAATAAAACATTTACGGTTTGAGATTTGTGGTTAAGGGATTCGTAGACATATTATAAAGTTTACATACATGTAGACCTTTGTTTTAGTCTACACACAATTTAACCTAACCGGATTTAACCAATATTTAGGGTATAGTATATTTACAGTAAAGTTTACTTATATGTAGACGTCTATTTCAGTCTACGTTAATTTGTGTTTACCAAAATAAATTATTTTAAAATTAAAATTAACTAAGCGGGAAGTGAAAATGAATTTTGGAGCCTATTTTTCCATATTGGCGCCAATATTTAGGGTATAGTAGACTTACAGTAAAGTCTACTTATATGTAGACGTCTATTTCAGTCTACAGTAACCAATTTAACCTAACCGAAAAATTACACAGTATATAAATACTTTTTTTAGGGTTTTCTGGTAAAAAGAATCCTAATCATTGCCGTTTAGATCTGAGGCGGTTTAGGGGGCGATTTCCGGTGAGATTTCCGGCGAACCCTCTCGGAATCACCATTCACCACCACGACTATCACCACTATCCTCTCCCATCCTTCAGCCATCTCCACCTTGTCTCCTCCTCATCTCATCCTCATCACCACCACTACTCTCTGCCTCGTCTCCTCCTCATCTCCACCATTACTTTCCGCCTTGTCTCCTCCTCATCTCCTCCTCGTCATCACCATTACTCTCCTCCTTGTCTCTCTCTCTCTTTATATGTGTTTATAAAGAGTCTCTGCATCTCTTATTGTTTTGATTAAAGTGTTCAATTTTCGTTCTAGGGTTTGTATATGTTCAATTTATTTGCTGTAAATTGAAATGCATATGTCATTGACGAAAATTGATGAAGTGTTATGAGTTAATACATGTTTGTAGAGTACAAGCATGTGTTGTGTTTTATTGATTTCTCTGGCTCTTTTTATTGCAGGTTGCTCCCAGAATTTTACTGCAGACTACGGATTTATAGACTTTTACTGTAGACTACGGATTTGTAGACTGTCTTATAGGTCTACATTAATTTAGACTGAATATACAGTCTACATAGAAAAATCTATTAAAAATCTACATACAAAGGTATTGGAGAGCACAGAGTATAAGTGTAACAGTTGTTTTAATTACACTCTAATGATCATCTCTTGTTCTTGCTTCAGGGAGTATATGTTCCTTGTTTACCACGTAACAACAAACAAAAACGTGTAGACTTGTTCTACTCTAGCTGGTGCATTGGACCAGGTAAAAATCACTTTGTAATTATTCAAACATTGAAATAACGTAGCTTAATGATGTTATATATCACTTTATGCAGTGGAGTCAAGAAGAGACGATGGAGTACAAGTGCATGTGAAGTGATTTTGTTTCACTTCTGTTTGGGTTAGTTTTTGCAATTAACTATTTTACGGGTTATTTTTTATAGTTGAAAAAAAGTTGTGATTTTATTTAAGCAGACTTCGTTTTCAGTCTACAACTTCAAAAAGGTTAGTTTTCGCTATTGACCAGAATTTTTCCAGGATTTGACTTTCAGAGGTAGACTAAAATATACAGTCTACATATTTTTAATTTTTTTGAATGAGGTTAGTTTTGCAATTGACTATGTTTGACTTTTTTAGGGGGTAGACTGAAATGAACGTCTACAGATTTGTAGACTTCGAAAGAAGTCTACTCTCAAATCCGACGAGTCAGTTTTGCATTTGACCAAAATAAAAAAAATAGACTTCACGGTAGTCTACATTTTTTTCGGGAAGAGCAGACTGCATATGAAGTCTACGTATTAAAAAAATAAATATATTTTTAAAAAGTTTTAGTCAAACACAAAACTAACATTTTCAACGCAGTCAAAATTTTGGTCAAATGCAAAACTGACATCTTTGTAGACTTATGTTGAAGTCTACGGTTCGTAGACTTATGTTGAAGTCTACATATGAAAAGTCAAAAGTTCATTCAAATGCAAAACTAACCTCTTTTGCGTAGTCGTCTTTGTAGGTCTACGTACTTTTTCGTTTTTTTTTGTCAAAGGTTAAGATGTAGACTGTCGGGAAAGGCTACATTACAAAAAAAAATCTGTTTAATCAATTGCAAAACTGACATGTGCGTTGACAAGTAGACTGCATTGTATGTCTACATAAGGGCGTAGACATATAAAACAGTCTACTATCGCGACACAGATCTGAGAAACGACTTAAACCATGAAAATAGTTACCTTTTTGCAGTGTGAAGCTCGTTTCCAGCCTTTTCAACCGTCCAAACTCCAATATTGACCAAAATGAAACATTTTTGACGATTCACAAGTGAAAAAATGAAATTATGAAGTTTATGATTATGAAAAGAGAGATTTTTAGATGGAAATGTAGAGAAAATGAGAGGAAGTGAAGATTTGCTTGTTTAGAATGAGAAAAAAGTGGTTGAAAATTCAATTCTAAAGCTTTAAGAGATCAAAAATGGTGGTTGAAAATATTGATGATGATGGTATAGTTGTAATTAAGAAGAAATGTTTAGGGTGTATTTTGGTTTTTTGTATTTTTCAAAATTAATAAATAAATAAATAATAATGGCAAATTTGTAAATAATTCAAAAACTTATGGGTATTATGGAAAATTCAATGATGAATAGTAACTAAAAAAAAAGAGGTTGGTTTTGCATTTGACTTGAATTTTTAGGTTGTTTTTGAAAAACCCCCGTATTTATATCCAAACAATATTTTTTTATCCAAAAATATTGAAAAATAACTAATATAGTTAATTTATAATTTTAATTTAATATTTAACTAATTTATAATTATAACTAATATTTAAGATACATATTTACATTTTGGATATCTTCGGATACTCATTCGGTTCTCGGTTCGGATCGGGTTCGGTACTGGTTCTTCAGATACAACAATTGAAAAACCCATTCAGTTATTTAACCTCGGGTTCTGACCGGGTTTCGGAACCCTGATTTTCAGGTCGATTTCGAGTCGGTTCTCCCGGATCCGGATATTTTGCCGAACCCTATACTAAGTAGATAAAATATAGGAAACAACCCTCTCCCTCTCGAAGTGGGTTCTGAGATAACACTGAACATTTATGCAATATTCCCCCAAGTGTGTTGTTTTGTTGAAGAATCTTATTCTCCGACAAATTCATAAACATCAAAGTGTTATTGTCTTTGATTTTCAAATCCATCCCAATCTCCACTCTGTGATCCATGATGATTACAAATAGCATTTTAAAATCCAAAATTGTGAAGTGAAAACCGGCTAAGTATAACTGAACCGGATTTTTACATAACCAAACCCATTACAACATTTTGACTCACTTAAGAGTCTTTGAGCATCAACTGAATAAATCTTCTAACAAGAAGAGTTGAATACAAATAAAAACCAACACCTAAAACATAAATACTACGTCTCGCAGACTGCCATAAAATATAATTAAACTACTAAGTAATTTAAAATTTATAGTATAAAATTATGATAACTTTTGTACGATTAGAATTTATTTTGTTTTTAGAAACTATGTTAACTTTATTTTTGTACAAATTAGAATAAACATGAAAATTCCCCATAAGAATACAACTATTTTATATATATTTAATTACGTACTATTACGTAGTTAGTATCTAATATAGTAAAATTCATGACAAAAAAAAACTGATGTATCATGTCGTTATATGATTCATATATGATATATAATGTGTGTGTGCGTGACCGATTGAGATCTTTAATGCAAATTCAATTTACAAGTAAGTGCTCTCCAACGTACATCACACCATTTGATTTCATTTTTAGGAGAAATTGACAGTCTCCGCTACCAATTTTAGGTGATTCTGAAAATTATTTTGATGATAAAAAATTGGAAGAAAATAGTTAAGGCGTACGAAATTCAAAGCTATAGTGTGTTATTTGTTATTTTCTGTGTATGGTTTATGTTATGAATATTTTGTTTTTGGTTATGATAAAATTCACTTTCTCACTATATATACGTTTGATTGATTGAAAGTAATTTTTAGTAGATAGATTATTCATGTTTCTAAACATTAAAAATTAGGTTATTTCTTTAAATGTTTTGAGTTGTTTGTTGCAAACAAAAAGATAAGTGCAAACAAAATCAAATTATACACTAATTTACGAATAATTGCTTTTTAGGAGGTCAAGTTCGTTTTATATGCAAAGTTTTTTATAGACTCATTATAATTATGTGATTTTGAAGTCCTATGTCTTGTTAGATATCTTTGTTTCATCGCCGGTAAAATCGCTTTTGCAAGAAAAAATGGATAATCTAGATAATGGTAACAAGAGAAACATGAAGATGGTTCTTGAGTGATGATGTCTTGGACCACTTTGGGTACCAATATATGGAGGAGAATGAGTGAAATGATTACCCTCAGTTTACGTGTGGATTTGACTACAATAGGATATGTTATGCATAAACCTTTTTATTTCTTTTGCTTCAATACTCTTTCACCTTTTTAATAGAATTGCATATTTTCTCTAATCACCCGTACATGTAAGTTTTTGATAAAAAATGTGTGATTTAAAATATGTGCATAAATATTGACATGATCTTTTTAATGGTATACATAATGCATAATTTGATGTATAAAAGACATTGAACTGCTAACTATCACAAATTCATCTTTTAACGATGTCAAAAAAAATCATCTTTTAACTTTTTATAATTGTGTCATTTTATAATCTACGCATATATATATATATATATATATATTAGCCTTTGACCCGTGCGTCCGCGTGGGTGTTTTTTTTGTGAGTATATCATTTTAACCAATTTGTTTGATATAATTATATATATGACTTGAACTTAATATTCGATATTCGTTATCCGATTCAGGATCCCATCCGCTTCAAAATGGATATTCAGGGATCATGATAGTGATTTTACGGATTTGATTGATCCAAGTACAAATTCAGATACTAAAATTTTAGGTTTGGATATCAGATCCAAATATTAAATATTTAAAATTTAATTATAGTTATCTATGTATATTATATATACTTTTATATAAAATAACTAAAATTTTAATTTTATTAAATTTTAATGATTTTATGCTTTTTTAAATAATAATTTTAATTAGACTAAATAGATGGTTAATATTTAATTTTTAATAAAAAAAAACCTGTCTGAATATCAGAATGTATTCAAATTTTAGTCTGAATATCCTAACCTCAAATATCCGTATCCGGATAACAATTTTATGAATCCGAAGAATGCATATCTAAATCCGTATATCATAGAATACTCCAGATATTCGATCCGTCCTAGATCTAACTGTGTATATGTATTATATGGTGATTAAATTTTTTAAATTTATAAATTACATAAGTTATTTTTATTAGATATATATCGTACAAATGATAATACATTGTATTTGTTTGTATATATAACCATTTATAATAAATATTAGTATGTATTTTAGTCATTAAATTGTTATGGAAAGTTACATGATTTTGTTATTGTAAATGAATAAGTTCATATTATAATCGAAAATTATTAACATATTTTTTATAGTCCAAATATAGTTGGTAGCTTATATAAATATGAATAAAATAAAACTAATTTAATGCTATATATATGTATAATTTTGTTTTTATTATAAAAATTTGGAAACACATATATATTTTTTATGAATTATTCAATTTAAATGACAAAGATTGTTACTGGGCTTAGCCTATATTTATTTTTTTTTTGTTAAGAATCAATGTTATGTTTGGATACATGGATAATATTAGTGACATTCTTTGTAAATATTAGGTAAAAGCAAGGGTTATTTCATATTTATACTTCAGTTTTAATAGATTAGATATATATTGACATTATTTTTTTAGTGGTATACAATGCATAATTTGATTATGTATACACAATTATATTGAAATGCTAACTATTGCATGAATTATTTAAAACATATAAAAATAACTTTGTCCCGTATGTTTGTTTAGTATTTGAACTCCAAATTTAGTGTTTTCAAATTGAACTTAAAATGGATCACAGGCTGGACTGAGGTAGTTAATTTTACTGCACGTTTACACAGCAAATGTGTTGATCAAATAGTTAATATTACCATGAAGTAAACACACAATGAAAAGAATAATACCAACCCAAATTAAATAGAACAGAAACTATTCATGAGAACAAAAAATACTCACCCTGTTACATAATTGTTGCTTTAGATTTTCAACTAGTTGGTTGACCGCAAATTTACGGGTATAAATATTGTATAAATATATATATATATATATATATATATTACATGTAATACTGTAATTTTATAATAATTAGAAACATTAAAAAGATAATTCTTAACTTCAAATACTTTAAAAATGTAAAATCTTAATATTGTTTTTAGAAGTACAAGATTTAGTGATAATTCAGTAATATTAATCAAAATCGTTAGAAATATTTATTTTACTTGATCTTGATCATATAATTAACAAACTCATTACTAGTGAACCTAAAAACTTATTTAAAACAACTTTATAATCACCATATTATCTATCTATCACATTTTACAATGCATTTCTAATGTCTTCCTAAGTTTCTCATATTTTTCCCAAACATTTCTATCTCTCTCTAAATATTAACAAAAACCATACAATCATTCAATCAAATACTCATTTTAGAATCTTTTTTCAGTCATCACATAACCTTATTTACTATACTATGGTGTTTTTGACTTAAATTCAAAATATTTTATAATTGCAAAATTCTCATATGTTCCTTTGAATATAATTCGTCCAATTTTCAAAACTAATATATTAAACGACTAACATATATATTTTTCAGTGTACATTACAATAATAACACATTTATATAAATACGTAATTATTATATTAATTTTAATTATTTTTGAATTAAAAAACATAATGTTTTGTATTGCAAATTTCTCCTTTTCTCCACATTTTCTATTTTTTCTCCTATAAATGATTTATAAGCTCTTATAAAATAATTTTAAAATTCTGATAAATGATTTAGAAGATATAATAAATAACTTCTATTTAAAAAACTTTATAAATGATTTATAAATCATATATGAACTTTATAAGACAATAATAGTTAACATATACTTATATATGAATATAATTATTTCTGTAAAATATAAAATTATCATGTTGATTTATATATAGAATAATTTTGTTCATTATCTTATGTTTTTTATAACTATAAAAATATTAACTAAACATTAGTACTCTTTTTTCTTGAGCAAATATTACTCTTTTTTTTATAATTCTAACAATTAGTTGACATAAATCATTATTTGTAATATTCTTTAGATTACTTGGCAACTGACCTTAATATTTCTATTTTTACTTTTTACTTTTGAATTTTTATTTTTATATCTAATTAAAATAAAATTAAATATCATAGACCAAACAAATTATAATAATTTTCTTAAGATTTCACCAATAATTGACACGTAAGTAAAAATCAATTAAGTAACCTCTCGTTTAATATATAGTTTCAATTTTTATTTTATGTGCTCTTATAAACAATTTTACAATTTAAAAAAAAATGATTTTGGAAGCCATAGTAATATTTTTTAAAAAATTATAAATGATTTATAAATCATATATGAACATTATAAGACATTAATAATTATATATATGAGTATAAATCTGAATAAAAGAATATGAATTTTTTTCTGAACATAGTAGGAAATTATTTATATTGATTTATATTAAAAAACTATTCATTATTTTATATAGTTTAAATATATAAAAATAATCAAAATTATTGTTATTTTTATAATTTGGACAATTAGTTATCATAAATTATTTTCGGTAAAACCATGTAGATTATTTGGCAAGTGATATTAATTGTTATAGATTTTATATTTTATTTTAGATCTAATTAAAATAATTAAAAATCATCAACCAATCAAATTATAACATTTTCTCAATATTTCACTAGTGATTGATTACATAAGCAAAAGTCAATAAATTGACTTCTCAATTAATATATAGGAGGATTTTTTTCACTATAATTTTTATATACAGTATATTTTAACACATTATTTGATATTTTTCTAATTTTATTCTTATTTTCTAGTTATTAATTAACAAAAATAAATAAAGATATATTAATCAAATGTTAAAGACATAAATTTATGACATTAACCACATGGTAAATCTTGTACTATTCATTTTTGTGCTTAATCACTTTCATCTGATCCCTAAACTTTTTTCTTTTTAGAGATCCCTATACTTTTATGACAACTTTTGTTCTCCAATTTCGATGAAGTCTTACCCACAAAACATTGAACTTTTCATAATTTCATTCAAACAGAACATTAAAATACTTATATTCCCACGTGGACAATCAGATTGATCGCCGTCAGCCTCCATTTCAGCAGAATCCAATGGGACACAAGTCAACCTTCATCACTAAGTTATAAAGCCCACGTGTCAGACGATAACCATAAAGGCACACCGATTCATCAGTGAGTCTTACCTTACCTGATCGCTTCTCTCCATCTAACACCGTGTAAAGAAAGCGGTGTAAAAAAACTAGTTACAAGCCAGCCGAAAAGCACCGACCACCACTAACACATCAAGCCAATAAGAACGTGCCACCTGTCACACTAAGTATTTTTTTTCCTTAATGACATACGCGTAAACTGAAGAATATAAAGCTCATCCAGAGCTCTTTTTATTCCTTAATTTTATTTTTTTCCATTTCTTTCTCTTAATTTAAAATCTCAATCTTCCAATCTCAGAAGATTCACGCAATCTTTAAATTTATCTATTTTCTACCGTTTAATCTATCTTGGATTTGGTGAGTTATGGCGTTGTCAAACGGTGAGCTTCACGATGATGAAGAAGAAGTGGTAAGGTTAGGGTTTGTGAGGTTCACTCGAGGTTTGGGGAGGAAAAGGATTCTGTTTTCGAAATCGAATCATGAAACCGTTTCGAATTCCGATTCGCCGCCGGTTAAGGTTCGTTGAAGAGATCTAAGACAGAACCTAATAACTCTTTGCTCGAGTCTCTGCATCAAGATATTTTGGTAAGTTTTTATTTCAAAAAAAAATCTCATTTTCTCTGTAAGTTTTCGATTTTTTTTATTCTGATTATTAAATCAATTTCTCAGATTCGAGTTCTTTGTCATGTTGATCACGATGACCTAGCGAGACTCAAACGTGTCTCTAAAACAATTAGAAATGCTGTGAGTTTTCTCTCTTTTTTTTCTTTCTAAATTTAAAAACTCAATCTTTCTAATTAACCAATTATTAATGGGTTTTTTTCTTCCTTTTTTGGTGAATTTATTTAGGTATTAGAGGCAAGAAGTCGCATTTTGATTATAGCACACCAAGAAAGCTCTGCGTTTTCGAGACCCAATATCAATCCTCGAGGAAGATTCAAGTTTGAGTGATCAAGATGATGAAGTCAAGCCTCCTAATGCACCAGTTCGAAGGAGGAACATTAAACGTGAATCAGACTTTGTCTAAGATCTCTATGGTTTTGTTTAAATGAAGAAGAAAGAAAAGGATTACCGCTAATTTGTGCAGACATGTGAAGACAAGCACAAGAGTATTTGGTTCTGCTCAATTTTTTTTATCATTGAAGCTCTTTTTTAAGGGGTTTATTATATTTACTTGATCATGTGAATATAACAATTATTTGCAGAGTTTGGTAAGGTTTAAAAATATTATTTTGTGAATAGTTCTTTTGGTTTGTGATGAGAGTATCCTAAGTATTTGTCTGTCCTTTTCATCAAAGATATCTTTATTATTAAAATTGAAGGACAAATAAAACTAACATTATTTTTAACAAATTTATTACATCTTTTATTCACTATTTTCATTCATCATAACTACTCAATCTGTTTTCTTATTAAATTATCATTTTTAATATATTTTTTGTTACAAAAATAATGTCATTTTTAGAATTTTAATGCATCTTCCAGTTTAATGTGAATTACAAATGCATTGACTTTATAAATAATTTCATTTTATAAAATATTATTGGTTGAATATGTGTAATTAATAAAAACTTAAATATATTTAAATTGTTTTCTTAATATATGTGAAAAAATATCAAAGTGACATTTTAATGAAACGGAGAAAATATTTTATTAATTGTTTTTTTCCAAATAAATTGATAGTATTTAATTATAAAAGTAAAAAATAGAACTTACATATTTTAATTGTTTATTATATATTATAGATATTTTTTCACTTCCAAACTACTTCATTAATTGTCTTTAACATAATAATTCGATGTTATTTATTTTATGTGTGAACCATAATAATTTCACATATTTGAATGAAATTGTTTTATTAAACATGGGTATCCAAATTAAACATGGGTATCCATGCACATGTCCGGATACATATTGGTTTTTGGGGTATCATTTTTTTAGATTTAAAAATTAATCTCTGTGTGGATATATAAAATTTTGGACGGGATTCAAATCGGATTTCTTTCGGGTCTAGATAAGTTTGCAGAAACATAAAATTATCTAAATAACCTATGTTTATATATTTAAAAGGTTATTAAAAAATTATAAAAAGATAAAAAATAATCTTTATGGGGCGCACCAATCAAGCTCTAGTTAATATTATGTTTGAATTCTACCATTTCATGACTTTATCCCTTTTTATATTACTCTCTTTCTAATTCAAACTAATATTTTAAACTTTTCCTACATGTTAAATTAAATTATATTTAAATATATATACATTTTCATAAGCATTTTTTTAATAAATTAAACCAATAACTCATAAAATTATTATTTTAAATTTAATTTATTCTTGTTACCTATTATGTACATAACTTTTTATTTAAAAGCAATTGTAAACATTTGTTTTTGGAAACTAGAAAAAGGTATTGTAAGTAATACACTGAATTAATATTAAAATTTGCTTATATGATTAAATCGTGGCAGAAAACTATTATGCAGACTTTAAACCATTTATGTAAAAACACTCTACTGCTCAAAATGTTTTTTTTTTACAGTTTAATACATTTGTTCTCCTTAGGATTGAGAAAATAAACTGAATCTGAAATATGAAGCAAACCAAATCTGATAAAATGAACCTGAACCGATACAAACTCAACATAAATATCGAATAGATGATGTTTTGGGTTATCGATTTTACCCAAATGAATCTGAACCTAAATGGATATCTAAAAATATTTAAAATTTTAAAATCCCAAAATGTACATGTACCAAACTCGATCTTAATACTTAATATATATCCAAATTATATAAGATATTATTGAGTACTTAAAATAATTATCTACTACATTAATAATTAACTCACATATTTAGTTTAAAATATATATTTTGGTATTTGGTCAATATTGATGTTTTACATTTTGGCAATTTTATTTGAACTTCAATTAGAAATATGTTTGATTTCGACGTTTAAGAAATATTTTTGTTTGAAAAATATTAAATAATGTTTCTTCAATTATAGAGTTGCTAGTTGTTAATTTCAAGTTTTTACGTTTTATTATATATGATTCTCATTCATACAGGTTTTGGTATATCATGATATGTCTAACGTTGTAACGTATAATTCAAGAACGAATCTCGTATAGTTGATAGATAAGTTTTCCAAAGTTATTTTGAAGGATAATAATATGGTTCGAAGAAACCATGTACATAAATTTATCAAAAAATTAGAAATATATTGAGTTTAATCAGACATAGATCAATATCTTTTGCATTGATAATCCCATTTGCCTATAATGTCATTATGTTAGAGTAAATATCTATATTATTAAAGTGAAATACAATAAAATTAACATTATTTTCAACAAATTTATTACATCTTTTCTTTCAATATTTTCATTCATCTTAATTACTCCACTTGTTTCATATTAAGTGTCATTTTAACATTTTTCTGTTACAAAAAAGAATGTTATTTTAAAATTTACATGCAACTTTCAGCTTAATATTAATTACAAATGCATTAATTATATAAATAATTTCATTTTTATCAAATACTATTGGTTGAATATGTGTAATTAATAAGAACTTAAAATGCATTTTAATCATTTTCTTAATATGTTGAAAATGTCAAAGTGACATTCTTTATGAAATAAAAAGAGTAGTTTGTCAATTGTTTCTTTCCAAATATCTTGAGAGCATTTATTTATAAAAGTACAAAACATAACTTACATATTATAATTGTTTATTACTACTTCCGTTTCTTAATAATTGTCATTTTGACACTTTTCACGGAGATTAAGAAATTTGTATAATAGACTAATATATCTCTATTTAATTTATGATGAATTAAGTAAAAATGATTTAAATAAAAATCTACTGGTTTGTATAATGACACTTTTTTGAAACAAAATTAAAAACCTAAAGTTACACTTATTATGAAGCATGGGAGTATATCTTATACCTTTTTTCACTTTCAAACTACTTCATTAATTTTGTTTAGCATAATAACTCAACGTCATTTATTTTACGTGTTAACCATAATAATTTCACATATTTGAATCAAATTGTTTCACTAGTAAAAATTCAAACTAGTTAACAAAAGAATATTTTTTGTTTCCATAATCAGTTAAACATGGGTATTCATGTACATGTTCGGTTACATATTAGTTTTGGGGGTATTAGTTTTTTAGATTTTAAAAATAATTTTTGTGCGGATATTATAAATTTACGGACATGATTCAAGTCGGATTCTTCTGGGTCTGGATAGATTTGTGAAAACATAAAATAACTTATGTTTATATATATTTAAAAAAATTATTAAAAAATTATAAAAAGATAAAAACTAATCCGCACGGGCGCGCATGTCAAGCTCTAGTTAATATCATGTTGAATTCTGTTGTTTCATGAATTCATCCCTTTTTATATTATATTCTTTCTAATCAAACTTTTAAAACTTTTTCCTAGGTGTTAAAATAAACTAATTATATATATATATAAGAAAATTGTTTTAATAAATTAAAACCAATAACTCAATAAAATTATTATTTAAAACTTAATTTATTCTTGTTACCTATAAAGTACATACATTTTTATTTTATTTTAAAATGTAAACATTTTTTTCGGAAAATAGAAAAGGTATTGTAAGTTAACCCACTGAATTAATCTTAAAGTTTGCTTATATGAATATATCGTGGCAGCTAGAAAAATTTTATGCAGACTTTAAACCATTTATGTAAAAACATTCTTCTGCTAAAAATGGATTGTTTTTAAATTTAATACAATTTCTTTCCATAGGACTGGTAAAATCAACTGAATCTAGAATTTAAAGCAAACCCAAACCGATAAAAATGAATCTGAACCGATACAAACTTGACATATATTTTAGGTTAATGATTTTACCTAAATGAACCTGGACCTAAACGGATATCCAAAAATATTCAAAATTTTAAAATCCAAAAAAGTACGTGTATCAAACTCGATCTTAATTCTTAATATATATCCATATTATTGAGTACTTAAAATAAATATCTACTACATTAATAATTAATTCATATTTAGTTTAAGATGTATATATTTTGGTATTTGGTCAATATTGATGTTTTATATTTTGACAATTTTATTTGAAATTCAATTAAAAATATTTTTGATTTTGACGTTAAAAGTGTTATTTTAATAATAAATATTAAATAATGTTTCTTATGTTATAGAGTTGATAGTTGTTAATTTTAATTTTTTACTTTTTATTATATGATTCTCATTCATACAGATTTTGGTATATCATGATATGTGTGATGTTGTCATGTATAATTCCAAAACGAGTCTCGTATAGTTGATAAAAATGTCTCCCAAAATTATTTTAAAAGATAATAATATGTTTCGAAGAAACCACATACACATATTTATTGAAAAGCTTGAAAATATATCGAGTTTAATAAGACACATATCAATATTTTTGATACTGATAATCCCATTTGCCTATAATGTCATTATGTTAGATAATGTCATTATGTTAGAGTTTATAAAAATGAAGAGTTTTTCTTTTTCTTAACTTGAACTGAACCGACCCAAACTTTTATAATATTTCGAATGGAACTGACGTTCATAAACTCTAAAGCAGAAATCTGCATGAATCCAAAACAAAACCAAACTGGTATTGGATTGTCCACCCTAGCTCTCCTCCACATGTAGATGTAGAAAGAGAAAAAAGGAAATATTATAGGCAAATTTTATAAAAATAGCAAAAAAGCATATTGACGAAAGTTCTCTGCCACCGACAGTTACTTTTACCATCTGGAAATTTGAAAATGATCGATCCATGATCTGTCTTTCTCTAAACAAAAGGTTGATTCGAAATATTTTGAGTTTGGTAGAACCATCCATTCTTCTTTTTCCTAGGTGGCTCCAGCCTGAACCATACAATCTTGGACATAGAATGTGTACTGGAATTCAGGTCACCTAGTGATTGTGGCGGTCGAAAATGGTTATGTGGTTTACAATTTTTGAAGAGATATAAATGGATAAACGGGATTATAACACGATGTTTTGTGGCATAAATTATTTTGCACTCCAAATCCTATATAAAAGTGAAAACAAACACTCACACACGCACAAATCCAAATCCTAACTTCCTGTTTCACAAATCCAAATCCTAACTTCCTGTTTCAGTTCGAGAAAAAAAAGTGCCCTCTTCCTTTTTGATTTTTTCATCATTCATCATTAGTAAAGGGTTAATTAGCTAAACCTAAAAGCACATTGTAATCTTTCTGTTCCCAGGTTCAAAATGCTGACATAGGTTCATTATAGTGAGACTGGCCTTCATATCTAGGACATGATTTGAGAATTTGGAGTATAATATATTTTTAATTATTTTTTCAGGATTAAAATAAACTGAGAGCATATAGGTTCCAAGAACACAATTAGATCGTTTAACATCATGGACTGCATATAATGTAAAATCGGCGTTGCTGAAATTAGTTATCATTCACGTTTAAATGGTGCACATTAGGAAGACTACCCAAATGCACGTTTAGATGGTCTAGAGCAACACTTGCGTTTTGTACGCCGTGTGTTTAGATGCACGTTTCCATGACCTTTTCAATATAATATATTTTAAAATTGAACAAATCTCTCTGATAATTTTTTTTTAATTTTTGTCACAAAATAAATTTTAAAAAATAGATTTTTTATTTTGAAAATTTTAGCTTTTTTTTTTAATTTTAAATTTCTCTCTAAAACATTTAATTATAACTCGAAATCCTAAATGTAGATTAGTTAATATAAATGATACAAATATATTTATTTACAGTTTTTAGTAAAGTTTATTTTATTCACTTTTTCTTTTAAAAATTATCTTGGTGACAAAGAATTTTTTACGCCTATTTTAAAATATTTCTCTTAAAATTTGATAATTGCTATTGTATTATTCACGCAGCACTTCCTTTTTCTAGGATATTTAAGTTTTTTTTATCAGCTTTATGCTAGAGTCTTGAGAGTCCTTATATTATAGTCATATATCTTTTGATCTCTTGTCTATAAAGCAAAGATTTGATTCAGGTTAGAGTTTTACTGATGATATAGTGGTACGTGGACTTATAGCCTATTCTGAATCGGATGATCCAACCAGCAAGAAAGTTCACTGCCGATTGAAACAAAAGGTATTAGCTCAAATAGAAAGAAAGACTTTTCTGTTGACTATGATTACCTTGTAATTGCTACTGGAGCTCTCAAACGCTTTTAATTAGGGTTGAAAAAAATATCTTTAAAATTTTGATTTGATCAGTTATCCATTTTCATTTGAACCCAAAATCTGGATATTCGTAACTCTACGAAGCAAAACAAATAATAATATGCAATATTGGTAAGAAACGAAGTAAATAACAAATAGTAATATTTTTTGAAGGAATATTCGATCTGATCCGTTATATGCATTAGGCATATATATATACATATATTTAATGTATTATATTTAAAAATTATGTATATGTTATATTTTATGTAAGTTTTAAAATATTTTTATTTATTAACTTTCTTATATTATTAGATTTTTAAAAAGTAAATAAATTTTGATTTATAATAAAATAGTATTATTTATTTTATTTTTGAAATCTTTTATTTATTTTACAATTTTATTTTATTTGTACGGATCAAATCGAATATCGGTTAAAAATATATAAAAATCGGATATATTGCTTGTACACATCATGTCCATAAAGTTACGAATCAAATCAGATAATTGATTATTAAGACGAAACAATTGGATCATAAATACTTCCAAAAATCCTGATATTCGATCCGTGCTCACCTCTACTTTTAATTTCGTCGGAGTGGAGGAGAACTGTCATTTTCTGAAAGTAAGTCATGGCCCTTAGTTTCATTTTTGGTTTTGTAAGCAAAAGCAATGATAGTTTACAGCTCAGAAGCAGATGAAAGTATATATTGACTGCATATTTGTATGAATGTTAATTTCTGAGGCTTTTATTGGTTTCAATGTCTGCTTGTAGGGGGTTGAAGATTCCTGACCCTTTAGTGTGTGAATCACGCTTTGGAGGCCGTAAACAACATTCCTGACCATGTGAAATTTCTTGCCTCTTTAAACTTCTATGTCATTGTCAATCTTTTAAGTTTTACGTTTCCGATAAAAAAACTGCTGTAATGATTCATAGGAAGCTTTTCTTTAACAGGTTTGACAAGAGAATCAATGAGTTTGCCGATGAAATGTTTAGCAGGGTAGAGATGGTACTGATTGTGAATCTTGGGTCCATGGTGACCAAAGTGAATGAGAAATACATATCTGCTAAATCCAAAGGAGGAGATGTCTGGTCAACTGGTATGGTGAACTCGTCCTGCCCTAGCAGAGTAGGTCCTGAAACTCTTGGGGGACTCTATTCACAACTAAAAAAATGTATTATTAAATTTTAAAAAGAGGATTAAAAAATCAGTTTAAATATTTATTTTCTTTAAAGGCCTAATCAAAATTTTATACTTTAATTACATAAAATATATTTTCTTATTTTAGTTGTACTTTTAAATTTAATGAAAATGTTTGTTTTTATTTTAGTTATATTTTTAAATGTACTTATGTTAAACTATAACAACAACAAAAAAATATTCTGTATATACTTTTTACATGCAAATATTTCAATATTTATGTATATATGAATGATTTTTTTTTAATTTGAAGAGCCACAATATGGGAGTTTCATTCAAAAGTTTTGAGAATTATTTAGAGGCCCGACTCTGTGTTCTAACAAATATATTTCATTATCTTTCTCTAAGAAATGTCTTTACAATTGCAGGGTAATAGATGCGCTATGGTAACTGATGAATGGTGTCGGGCATAAGGATGTGATAACAAAATATACCTTTGGTGATTGTTCAACAATATTCAGCAAACCTAACAAAGACAAAATCTGGGACACTGACTCTAAAAGATTTACAAGAAGCAATTGATGACATTTGTGTTAGATACCCTCAAGTGGAGTTGTCTGCTAAAGAGTAAACGGAGTACCAGAGCCAATGTTTGTTGTGTCTTGCCTACATTCAAAAAAATTATACTCCTACAAGATACGAGGAGGAGATTACCTCGTTCTTTAACACTTCAATATTCACTGTTTTATAACTTTGGTAATACACAAGATTAGGATACTAAGCCATCAGGATTAAGAATATCCTTTTGAGACAGAACTACTAAAACATAGACTAAAGTACAACTCATATAGTAATTTAGATCAGAAATACAAGACACCCACTACAAGAAAACACGGGTCATTCCGATTGAAAAATTCTGTCAGAAAAAACCTGATGGAATTTCGACAAAATCGGTCTAGAATAGGATTCTTTAAAGTCGTCAGAAATTTTTTGGGTAATGCCCGACAGAGTTCCGATAGAATACAGAGAAGAAAGTAATTGTTGCAAAAAATTGGGATACTACTGACGGACTCCCAACCGTTAAGTAAATCCGTTGAGATTCTGCCCGGTAATTTTGTCAGAAATTTTCGAAAAAAATACTGACAGAATCCCAAAGGATTTATAAACCGTCATATAGCCATTAAATTTGAAGAATCTTAATGGAATACCGAAAGATTCGCAACAGATTTATAACGCTTTATATAGCCGTTTAAAATCCCGACGACCATATTCTGTCGGGATTTTTTCTAGATTTGCCCATAAATACAAGCTCTCCTTCATTCCTTTAACTCACAACAAAACAATAAAAATCATGGCTACTCCTTCTAAATTTTCGTTCTTGGATAGATCATCCTCATATGGATCCAAATACAAGTTTACTTACGGAAAATACGCACATGGTATTCAGAATTCATGGTGGTAGCTCAAAGTCAACCATAAGCAAGAACGAGTAAGTATTATTATTCCCATGCACTAGTTGTAATAACAATAGAAGTGTTAAGAAAATAGAAGTATGAAATAATTTATATCTGAAAGGGTTTACCACCCGGTTATAAGATTTGATATCTTCAAGAACGATTTGATTATCGGTAGTAGTAGCGAACGCTCACACTGCCGATAGGTTAGATGAACCTAGCACGGATGTAGATTTTGGGGTAGGAACTGTTCAAATGGTAAATGATGCACATAGAAAAAATTTAGCTGTCCGAGTGAAGATAAATGAGATCATAGACGATGAACGACCCAATTTAGAAGCTATTTTTTTTCTTTTCGAAATGTTACTTGCAGTTAAGCAACCATTGTATCGAGGATGTAAAAGATGGTCATTCACCTTTATCATCTACAAATCGATTGATGGCGCTAAAATGACTATAATTTGGCTGTAAGAATGTGTGGATGTGATTGCGGATTGTTGTGAGAGATGTTTTACTTGATGATAATCTTGCACCTTGTTCATATTATGAGGTTCAAAATTGGTCACTGGTCTTGGTTTTATCGTATCAGGTGATAGATGTATGCATTGATAAATGTATGATTTACTAGAGAGCATATGAGAACCTCAAGAAATGTAAATTCTGTGGAACTTTTTATCAGGATATACGAGTGGAGAGAGTTCTGGTGCCATTACAAACGAATGTGGTATTTGCATTTGACTAAAATATTGAAGAGGTTATATCAGTCATAATGCACAATATGACCAATGCAGATGACATAGCAGAGCACTCAACATATGGTGAGATTAACACATCCTTCCGATGCAAAAGCGTGGAAGCATTTCAATCAATATATCCAGAATTTGTGTATGAAATAAGAAATGTGTATCTTGCACTATGCACAGATTGTTTTCAGCCCATTTGGAAAGCATGGAGAAACAATAATTCATTATGACCAGTATTGTGATACGTTACACTTACCACCACATTTGGTGCATGCAATGTGCACTTTTGTTCCTCTCAATTCTTGTTCCGCGGCAAAATCATCCTAAGAGATCACTAGATGTGGTTTTTCTAGCCATTGTATGAGATGCAATTATTATGGGAGCACGATGTTCCTACATACGAGGTTTCGTGGAGACAATTTCTAAATGTGAGCAGTGATTATGTGGACAATAAGTGATTTCCAGCATATGGTATGTATCTGAATGTACACTCATGGGAGACTACCATGTCTCCTTATGCCAAGACAACACAAATGATCCAACTAAATACCAGGCGAAAAAACATATTGATTTGATTGTCATAGGAGATTTATACCACACGATCATCCATATCGTAAGAGTAAGGACATTGTTTACAAAGAACAAGAGGGTGTTTGACAGTCCACCTGAAGATGTAAGTGGCAAAAATTTGTTGGAACAATTAAGAGATTTTGGTGCAAATAGGACGCCAGACGTGGGTCGAAACAAACATGAACGATTTATGGTGTTGGAGAACAACATATTCGGCATAGTAAAGAGTATTTTCTGGGATCTGCCATTTGGGAGACTCATTTGTAGTGACACTGTTTAGATGTCATGTATATTGAGAATAACTTTTTGACAATTTGATGAACACGATCTTAATATGCCAAAGTACGAAGGGTAATTTAAAGTCAGACTACATTTGGTCGATATTTGTGCTTGTCTCCGAACTTCATGTTGATGAGCACGTAAAGGTCTTATTCACATATACGCGACTGGATGGCATCGGCAAAAGACGAATTTTTTGATTGGATTACAAATAATATTAACTTCTAGACGGTTATGAATAAAATTTGTGTAATTGTGTTGACAAAAGTAAAATGGAAGTTTAGTAGCCCGAAAAACCACGATTGCATGTAATGATGCATGTAATAGGTGGATTGTATTTGTAGCGAACGGTATAGATATTG
Organism: Moricandia arvensis; assembly: GCA_905132765.1. Lineage (NCBI taxonomy): Eukaryota > Viridiplantae > Streptophyta > Magnoliopsida > Brassicales > Brassicaceae > Moricandia > Moricandia arvensis. The sequence goes on from CAJHQP010007747.1 coordinate 21,590, forward strand.
TCATCTGAAGAAGAAATTTAAAATTTAAGCAAAGTGGAGATCAATAGTGGTTGTGTACAATTTAGAAAATTTAATTTTACCCTACATATCAATTAAAATACTAAATATAAGTTAAAATAAGTCCACTCAATTGCAAATACATTATAAATATATCTTTTCTAAAAAATTTGAAAAGTTAAACGTTAACTAAAAAGTTAAAAAACATCTTATATTTTAAAATATAAAAAAAATCTTAAACATCAGGATATATATTTTCTCCTCATTGATGTCCTAATTTTTAGTAATTTTTATAGCACTACGAAGTTTAAGATTCGAGTTATTTGTTTGTTTGTGTTAGATGTCATATGATCAATTAGAAATTGACTTTAAAAGGGGTAACATGTCGAAAATAAAAAGAGAAATAGTATAGGAATAGTCTTAAAAATAAATTTATTAAAAACCGTAAAATTTATATTTATATCTCATGGTTTAACTAATCTATACTTAGAGTTTAACGTTATAGTGTGAAATTTTGAAAATAATATTTAAAATTAAAAATAATATGATATTACAAAGTTTAAAATAAGAAACTATTTCAATTTTTTTAAGAAGTATTTTGATGATAAAAACTTAAAAAATGTCTATTTGAGAAAATTACCCTAAAATAAATTGGCATATTAATAGAAGAATAAATATGGAAAATTAATAATATAAAATATATTTTTAACAATATGATATAACTATACAAATAAAGAAACAGTGGAGATAACAGCGATTATGTGAAATAGTAAGATTAGTGAAAGGACTTGACGAAGAAAAAAAGAATGCAACAAAATATAGAATATATGATCTAAGAAGTGTCAACATCAGTGACGCTAATAATATCAGCAAAACGACTTTCTTGGCGTAGCTGGAGGACAAACGCGGCGGGCGTCGATTCTTCACCGATCACCACCACTTGATCTTTTTGCTTCTCCTTCTAATCCACAAAAGTCACTCCTGCTCCATTTTTTGAAAAAAGAAAATTAATTAAATCAATGAGAAATAAATCAAGAACGATATTAGATGATACTACATAACGTAACCAATATTGTTTGCTCCATAAATATTTGTCTATTGGTATGTTATGGAGACGGCCAATTTCTATTTTAACCTCTACAAATTCATATACAATAAACACTGAGATAAACATTATAAATGAATGAAATTTATCAACTTTAGTTGGATCACATAAACATAATAAAGATCTGATTAAAAATTATTGAAAGATACAAACATATAATTCCAATAATATTATAGATTAAATATCATACAAAATTTTCTTACATATATAACGCAGATTAGAAAGAAACTGTACTGCATCTTACTCTTTACTTATTGACAGACACTCTCTTTACTTATTGTACGGCGCTATTTTAGTTTGACGTGTTTGGTCGGCTATTTGTGAAGAGCAGCTAACAGTAATAATATGGCGCTTTTACGCATAAGTGTTTCGTAGATGAATCAATAACGATTGCATCATGCTGCATGATCTCGTCATCACATTGCAACAATTGCTATATATTACAAATAATTTATATAGATTGTTTCCAAAATTAGTGATGTTTATAATTTTTGATTGGATAGTCTAATATGTCCATAATTTTTGTATTCTAGCTAGCGATAGCCAGCGAAAGTTATTGATGATAAGTTCAAAGATTTTTATGTCATTTGTCACAGCATACTTTTCATTTTGAACAACGTTGTTTAAAAATTTCATACATACTAAAATATTTTAAGTTTTGATTAATATATTCTTTTTAATTCTTTCTTTCTCATAACTTTTAATCATTTGAATTCAATAATACGATTAGTTTCTTGAAGTTACAATTTAACATGATTGCATACTAAAATTTGTCATTAAAATGTAGCAAAAATATTTTTTTACACATGGATCATTTTACAATGGAGGTAAGTGTTCGCAGTTAAATAATTGTCACTTAAGTTTTTTATTGAAGATTATAGATTAGAAACACATTTTCTAAGTTAATGCACTTACTTAATATTTTAAAATAATTATATCAGTTTAAAAGTCTTAAAGCTTCTACGCCTAGTATATAAATGTTTACTGTAATATTTTACGTATAATGAGATTAATTGCAAAGTAAAATGAAGCATCGATTACAAAGAAATTCAGGCGCATTTGCTTATATATATGTTCATGATGTTTAATTTATTTTGGCAATGTTATCCAATTAAGTTGTTTACTAAAACGGTTAATCAATGAGATATCTTACGAGTGTTTGGCTCCGATCTTTGAGAGCTGCTGAGCGACATTTTTGGCACCGTCATGATTTTAAACGACATCAAGATTTTCTGCAAATGAACACTTCAGATTTATATAAGCCTTAATACTAATCAAGTGTTTCGGTTTTCTTTGAAGAAAAACAAAATATAAACGCATCGCTATATTTTTAGTCGTACCTGCGCCTATTTTATAAGACCAATTTTTTGGAGTACAGTGAAGGTTTTGTCTTCGTAAGTGATTCTAATTAACGGGTAGGCAAAGCACAGATGGTCGAGACATGTTATATCTAACGAGACAATACACGTCTGCAGTTTCTTGCAGAGACAGGTTGCTTAACGCGCATTACATAACTGCGTGTTTGAGACATGGACCGAGGAATGCATGCAGGGAAACTTTCATGTAACTGCTGTAATGTGGGTCCTTACGTTACGTGCATTATCGAACTTATAAGGTGTGGACATTTATTAATATATAGTATAGATTGACTTATGAGAGTCATCGGACAGGTCAATTAATTTATTGTAACTTTCTAGCTAAGGTGGTTCTAGATGCTGGTCATGCATATCAGAGTATGAAACTCACTAGAAAGTCTACAATCATGAGCACGCGTCGCTAGTATTTATCGAAGGACTAAATGAATTCATATAAAAGTGTTGCCTTGGTTTGGATAAAAATAAATATCAGCCTTAAAATCAAATAAAATGCAAAATAATGAATAACATAAAATTTCATGTGAACTAATAAACGGTATACTAATTTATACAGTTTTATTAAATGGATAATTTAATTTTTCGCAACACGAGAACATGATGCAATAAGAAGGACCATGGACCAAAATCTATGCTCAAGTGGTTGAGTAAAGTACTTACGCGGATTTCACGCCTACTTCCGCAAATATTACCTTAAAACTATTCGTTCACGTGTATGTAAGTTTACGCTCAAAGGTTCTTGTGATAGATGATTAAAAAAAACAATGCCAAGGACGTAAAGAAGAACCTAACCTTGATTGATAGTTTAAAGTATAAACTAGTGAATATACATCGCAACAGATCACAGAAAGAACATAAGTAAAGATTTAAAACTGCAGTATGTTTCTTGTGCGCTGAAAGATTCAATAAATTATGGATCCAAATAACCTGGCAAACGCTCTAACACCACGATGCGCCACAGCTAATGGACTTTTCTCATGCATCGTTCTCTGCTCGTGAGTCGCGACGGGTGTGCGTTAATTTTTAGAGGCTTGAACCGTTTTGTTTATTTTTGCATGCAATACGCGACATGACCTTTTTCGTGCTTTCGGTCTCACTCACATGGTAGTCAGACGAATCACTTTCCGATAGGTCAACGGGCATTCTTCGCACTACTCCAGTGTGCAATCACACTTAACTCTGAAGTTCTAAAGCAGATGTGTGACAAAAGATAAGCAGACTTGGTTGACATTAGGTAGTCAAGTGTACATTTTTTGCTTCAAGCATTTCCACATATAGCTAGAAATCAAGATGTTAAATCCACCTCCACTTATAGAGCAGCAACGCCCCCATTGTGTGCATCACGACCAGGTCTGCAGGATACCGTCTTGGGACAGAACTATGATGTGGCTTACGCGGCAGCTTTGCTACAGTTTGTAATGCCCTGAGCGTTCAGCGACTAATGGGCCTCCTACTCCTACTCACTCGGCGCCGTAGGTACAGTTCCATTGCGACATGTTGTGCATTAGTTTTTTGGAGACTGGCTAGAAGTGCTTGGTTTATTGTCTCTGACAATCACCACATGAAATTTCTCCGTGCTTTGGCCTCATTTTCACGATATCTCACGAATTACTTACTTATAGGTCATCCATGCCTTCTTACTGCAACGCAAACACACTTAACTTTAGAGTTGCTACAAAATGTGTGATAGAAAAGATAAACGCACTTTGAAGTGACATATGTAGCCAGAAATCGCATTCTATGAGCTTTTCCACATATAACTAGAAATTATGAACTTTAAAGTGCAATTTTCAAACTTCTAATTAAAAAAGCAAGGGATTCATGCATTCAATGCCAGATTCAGAAAGATGGCTGCTCAAACACAATAAATGCAGGTAAGTCTTATAACATTTGATATTATTCTTGTTATATAGGATTAACGTAAATGTTTAAAGATGCTTCGGATTCATATAAACTGTGAGCTTACGTGCACTGATGTCTAACATATTGTAGAATGGATGATGCACAAGACAAGGCGAAGGAGGGCAAACTCTGCGCGTACCAAGGTGAGCCGCAACTGAATCGTAAGTTTGCAAGTGTCTGCACAGGTATAGTAAATCAGGGCATCACTGAAACTTAGGATATGCTAAGATGTTTAATTCCTGCACGTGTCGATCTCATCAGTGTGATTAGTTGTATTTACAATGTGCAAGTCCTTTTTGAAGCGCGGAACCTGAAGCTATGAAAACACAATCATGAGAGATATGGCAAGCTATAGAGTTATTTAAGGGCTGTGCAATATCTTTGCGCTTGCTATATGCAAAATCTGAACAAAGCCGGCAAAAAATCAGTTCTGAGCAGTCCTAGAGCAAGTGAAGCTAAGTTATCAGTTAGTGGGAGCTCTAACCTCAACTAACACGGGTGTATCTTCTGTCCGCAAAATCGTCTAACACTAACATCTTTTACTTATGAATGCAAACATGAAGAGTTAACACTCTTTTTTGACCAAAAATAGTATAAATGGTTAATGCTCGAAAAACATCTCAAGTAAAGACTATTCTAAGCATAAACGCTAGTAAAACATTAGCACTGTCATCTGTTAAAAAAAACAGAAACGGTCAATCTAAAATTGTTTAATCGAAATTCTTAGTAAATTATCTATTATTTATATATATTTCTGACAATGAATTAAAATCCAAATGCATAAACATGAATATTTTCATCAAACCTATAGATCCAACATACTTCATGAAACTTTGTGAAAAACTGACCTAACTCATGTTATTCATCATATACTTATATGCATTCATGTTTGATATCTGTTTTCTAACCAGACGTTCTTAGTTTTGTAGCATGGAAGTACAGAGTTAGAAAGACAAAAAGAATATTCACATAATACAGCAGCGATCTACGACAAGACGTCCGCCAACAGCTCAGAACATAAACGTCCTTAGAGACTCTCCGCTGCCTGCAGCGCTCTGCGCTCGCGCGCCGCACTCAAATCGCCTGCGTTTCCAGATCGCCTCTGCTTCTCGCGCAGCGACGAGGACGGTGAGATGCGACAGAGCTATGCGACGAAGCAGAACTATACTGAGGCTGAGTTTCCTTTGACGGTAGATCGCGAGACTCGTCGCTGTCGCCGCCGCTGATGACAGCTTTTCGTTCATTAACTTAGACCGGAAAATGACTTACAATCTCTCTGTTCATATGCGCACAGATACACTGCTGTTTCGATTCTGAGGGAGAGAGTTTCTTTAGAGGGCGAGGGATCGGTTGCTTTTATATTAGAGGAAAGTGAGCTGAGAGCGAGAGGATTTGGGGAGAGACACACGGCTGAAACGGTATAACGGGGACTCGACGATCGATCCGTTGGATATTACTGACACGTGTCGGTGGAAGAAGGTCGTCTGATAGCGGATAGTATGAACGATGAGTCATGGATATTTTAAAGATAAATTAATAAGAATAATATGAGAGTTATGTTACAGCTTTTGAAAATAAAATATCATCAAAAATATATTAATATTTGGATTTAAACTTTAATTCTAAAGGAGTGAAGTTGAATTTTTAATTTTTTATAAATATTTTAAAAATTTAATTAAGTCTATTTTCATTAAAAAATGAAAGTATTTTGAAAATAATTATTCGTTAAAGGTAAATCTGAAAATTAGTATTCAAATTTATAGTAAAAATGAAATTTTCAATATTTTAATTTCTTTTCTCTTCATTTAAATCGTTTCATTCAAAAAATAATTAAATATCTACGTGAAATATGGTTGGGTTAATACTAGCATCTAATATTAATGGTTTTACTGGAAAAAAATCGATTATGTATTTTTTGTAAAGAAATTCGTTTTTCAGTTTTAGTAAAAAAAATTGATTTTGTAGATTTTTTAAAAAAATTTACAGTTTTTTATGAAAAAAAAAAATAATTTTTGTTTTGCAGAAAAAACTTATTTTGAGATTTTTGTAAACAAATCAATTTTGTGATGTGGTAAAGAAAACTTTTTTTTGTGTAATTGTTAAAAATAAATTAAAATTTTAATATATAGTTAAATAATGTATAAAAGTTACATAAATCAAAATAAATGAGTTTAAATTTAAACCTATAATTATTATGACTAATTATAATCAACTTATTTTAAGGCGCATGTTTCAAAAATAAAGAGAACTAAAGAATTTTGATAAAAGATAATAATGTTAGGGTTGAGCCATCTAAACGTCCCTTCCGCAGATATGATATGAGTGGAGTGGATATTTTAATTTCTTTCTGTTTCTTTAAATCGTTTTCATTAAAAAAATAATTAAATAATCTTACGTACGCTTTTCTGCTGGATAATATGAATAATGACTTCAATAATACGATGTACATAATTGTGATGGTTTTATTTTATCATTTCCACAAAAGTATTTTTGTTTTGCTTTGTCTGTTGTGATTTTGGGCAAGTTTATGTTTTTATTTAAGCTTGTTTATTTTTATTTTGATACTTTGTTTTTATAAACCTGTAGTTTTATTTTTCTTTCTTTGCATGTCTGGAAGAAATAGTATCTATGGGCTAACGTTATATAACATTAATTATTTGAATGCAGATTTCATAATGATCCGGAGGAGACAATAAGAATCTTTAATTCTAGCAAAAGACTTCAACAACAATGGGAATTCGATAGGTTGAGTATCATTTTTGGTCAGAGTTCGTAATTGGACAAATCTCTCAAATACACTTTTTAAGATTTTTGTCACAAAAATAAAATTCAAAGAAAAAAATGATCACAAAAATGTTTTTTATTTTGCAAATTTTAATTCTTTTTTAGTTTTAAACCTCACCTCCAAACTTCACTCATAACCTCCAAACTCTAAGTTTTAGATCAATTATACGATAAAATATATATTTACACTTATAATAAATCTATTATTGATCAATTTTTCTCTTTGAAATCTATTTTGGTGACCAAAAAATCTTTAGATCTATTTTAGGATATTTCTCTAATCATATTTTACTAACTTTTTTAATCATAAAGAAGGGCTGCATTTCTTTTACAGAAAACTGTTGTATTTTGTATAGTTTTCTTTGGATTAATATTTATTTTTATGTTTTCGTACCAAAAATTGATAAATTCATGATGATAACACTTATTAATACCATTCTTTTTGTTCCTTCAAAAAAGAAGAAGAAGAGAATGTTATATATCATTATAACTCAACTAATCACGTATATATTTGTTTTCAACAAATATTGTAATACATTGTACTGCCAATCTATCATGATTCCAGCAAAACAAATTTGTTTCATAATAAATTATCATTCTTTTCCCGTAAGAGCATGTTTATTGAGAGGACCCTTCAAGAGATCCTTATTTTTTCTATTTTTTTTTAAAGAATTAAAATCATCATCGTCACCACGTGTCGGTGGGTATATTACTAGTAGTTTATAAACCTGTAGTAATGGATATAAAACTGATTTTTACATTCTAAATCATATAATAAAAAGAATTAAGATGCTTTTCAATTTTGGATGTTTGCTGAAGTGGCAAATTTGTCTGCCACTTAAAAGTCGGTTCTTCTCCCTCATTTGATATTATATGCTTACTAGCTTGTTGAATCTGCCATGGCCCTCCTACGTGTCGTCGTTGTCTTATGTCGCTAATCTAAATATTACGGACAACTATTCACTTCTTTGATCAAATAAAAGTTAACTAGGATGAGATGGGAAAAATGGTCAATTTCAATCTCAGTAGTTTCATTATGTTTTTTTCCTTATCTGAAATTTGATCCATACTAACAATTATTTTAATAAACATATCGAATATTATTGTTTAAGACAAAGATTTATTTTAACTATTTGGTCAACCATCAATTTTCACTCGAAAAAACTAAAAATGAGTACTCAAAATATAGCCCAATATTCTGAGATGAATTATAAATATCCATGATCTAAAAGTATAGTAAGAAAACGCAAAACTATATAGAGGGAAAGTGAGTGAGAAAGTAGAGGATTTGTGAGAGAAACCGACTAAAACGGTAAACCGGGGACTCGCGACGATCGCGTGGGATCGCTTGATGGATAAGTTGTGACAGTGGTGTTGTTGGAGAAAATTGTCGTTTGAATGGGGATATGATCGATGAGTGAATAAATTAAATATCTGCGTATAAATTATGAATGGGCTAATACTAGCATATAATATTAAATTAAGTGATTATCTGCTTGTATTCAGCAGAGAGAAATTGATATATAACATTTTATTGAATTTTAATTAATCATTCAATCATTATGACATAAGTTTCTTAACGATAATGATGGCATATTAATATAAAGTTGATAAATAGAGTCAATATTTGTTGTATTTTAGAAATTTTTTGCAATTTAAATTTAATTTATCGGAGTTAGGTTTTAATGATATCGGTTCGGAGAAGTTGATAATCAGCAATCTCATTTTTTGGATATTAAAAATAGTATTTTTAAAATGATATAATCAAATTTAATATTTTAATTTTGGCACTTGCGTGGATGAACATTAATTATTTTATATAAATTATTTATTTATATTATTATTTATTTTATGTTCATTTATGCATTATGCTATATTAAATATATTTAATAAAGCAGCA
>CAJHQP010007748.1:0-30629 GCA_905132765.1 Moricandia arvensis
AATAGCCTGTTGTTGACCTCCTGTCCACTCTATCTCCAGCCCAATCAGCATCACAATATCCCACTATCTCTGTGCTCTTGTTGCAACCCATCCAAACTCCTTGACCTGGTGCTTCTCTTAGATACATTAGAATCCTTTCCACCATGTTCCAATGGTGAACCGTGGGAGCTTGCATATGCTGGCTAACTTGGTTTACTGCAAAGCACACATCTGGTCTGGTGATGGTGAGGTAGATGAGTTTCCCAACCATTCTCCTATAGTGCTTAACATCTTCATAGGGCTTGTCTTCAATCTCCCCCTCACGCATCACCTTATAGCCCTCTTCTAGTGGAGTCTTAGCTGCTCTTCCACCTAGATTTCCTGCCTCATTTAACAGATCAAGTGTGTACTTCCTTTGGGATAGAAACAGTCCATCTTTTGATCGACATATCTCAATTCCTAGAAAGTACTTTAACTCACCCAAATCTTTGATATCAAATGAGGATTTAAGAAAGGCTTTAGTTAAGAGAATACCTTCCTTATCACTACCAGTGATGATGATATCATCCACATATACAAGGATCACTACAATCCCTTGTTGGCTGGTGAGAGTAAAGAGTGTGTGATCAGCTTCAGATTTTACAAAACCTCTTCCATTTAGGATTGTGCTGAGCTTGTGATACCAGGCCCTTGGTGATTGCTTTAAGCCATAGATGGCTTTCTTCAATCTGAGAACATTTCCAGGCTTGACAAGATGTTCTAGACCAGGGGGTGGTCTCATGTAGACTTCATCTTCAAGTTCTCCTTGTAGGAAAGCATTTTTGACATCCATTTGCCATAGATCCCACTCCAAGTTAACTGCCAAAGATAGGATGATCCTTATGGTGTGTAGTTTGGCGACTGGTGCAAAAGTATCAAGGTAGTCTTCCCCATAGGTCTGAGTGAAACCCCTTGCTACTAGTCTTGTTTTGCGCCTCTCCACTGTACCATCCGCATTGTACTTGATTGTGAAGATCCAACGACTTGTTACAGCTTTCTTGCCTTTGGGAAGCTCCACTTCATACCATGTATCATTGACAATCATTGCATTTGTTTCATTTCCAACTGATTCTCTCCACTCCTTATGCTCCATAGCTTCCTCATAAGACTTTGGAATGTATTCCTGGTCCAGTTCTCCAATGAACACAACATGTTCCTGAGGATACTGATCTAGGGAGCAAACAGCTTGGATAGGATGTGCTACTGCCTGAGAATTGAAGTACACCCTTGTGTTGATCCAGTTAGAAGCTGGTTGTTTGATTCTGGTACTCCTCCTTAGTGGTGGTTGTGCTTCCTCCTCATCATCTGAAGACTGAGTTTCATTTAACACTGAACCCTCTCGTTCTTGTTGCTCAGCTTGATCATGAGTTGTTGCTGAGGTATCCTGTTGTGGCTCAGCCAGATTGTCATTGCCCCCCTCATGATCAAGGTGAGGAACCCCAATCTCATCAATACTTGACTCAGTTTCAGTAGGTGGTGTTGGGTCCCTCCTGGTATCCTTTGGTTCAGTTTCCACCCTTGCTTCAGGCATACTGACCCCAAGACTTTCCATCACACGCCTAAGATTGCTTGCTCTATCAGAGGCTGATTGGGATAGGTTTTCCAGCTCATCCCAACTCTTGTCATCATAATACCCTCTTGATTCTACAAACTTCACATCCCTAGACACCATGACTCTCCTAGTCTCTGGTGAATAGCACTTGTACCCTTTTTGGTTTGGGGAGTACCCAATGAACATTGCCCTTGTACTCTTAGCCTCTAGCTTGTTCCTTTTCTCTCCTGGTATCAAAACAAAACAAAGACACCCAAACACACGCATATGATCTATAGATGGTCTGGTTTTGTTGAGTACCTCAAATGGAGAGTGATCCTGTAGAATTCTGGTGGGAATTCGGTTAATCAAATAGCAGGCTGTCAATACTGCATCTCCCCAAAATCTTTTGGGTACACTCGTATGGAACATCATGCTCCTGGCAACCTCCATGAGGTGTCTATTCTTTCTCTCAGCTACACCATTCTGTTGAGGTGTGTATGGGCAGCTGGTTTGATGGATCACCCCATGCTTTGCTAAGTGTTGTTGAAATGCATTGCTTGTGTATTCCCCTCCATTATCTGATCTAAATTTTTTTATCTTGGCATTGAAATGGTTAGACACATAACTCTGAAAATTTATAAAAGCTTCTAAGACCCTATCTTTTGATTGCAGCAGTGTGATCCATGTGTATTTAGACTTCTCATCTATGAATGTCACAAAGTATCTATGATGTTCTCTAGATGCACATGGAGCAGTCCAAACATCAGAGTGAATAAGGTCAAAGCAATTTTCATAGATAGTACTTGATCTAGGGAACACATTTTTGCAATGCTTGCCTAAGATACAAGCCTCACAATCACTTTTAAAAGAAATACTAGGAAGCATGATGTTCAAGGCACGAGAATGGGGATGTCCTAATCTAGCATGCCACATTACATCTTTAGGGAAATTAAAACTTGAATTTAAAGCAGAATATAAATCGGTTGCAAGCTTGGTGTCTTCAAGCAAGTACAAGTCTCCCTTGGTCACACCTTTGCCAAGCAACCTACTAGTTTCAATATCCTGAAAGTAGACATCATTAGGAGTGAAGGTAACCTTGCAATTCAAGTCATTAGTTGCTCTCTTAACTGATAACAGGTTGGATGTGAAACTAGGCATGTAAAAAGCTTTAGAATCTTTTTCAAATAACCTAAGATCACCTATCCCTTTAATTGGCACTCTTTCTCCATTGGCTATCATAACATTTCCTAAGGCAGGAACAATATTTTTAATCAAGTTTAGATCACTAATCATGTGGTGACTAGCTCCTGAATCTATAACTAAGGGTTTTGTCAATTCAGAACCAGCTAAGGCATTCAAGGAGATACCACTATTTGAAGCATGTAAAGAGGTACCAAGGGTGTTACCAGAGTTGTCCTTGAGGATTTTGATGAGAGCCTCAATGTCAGAGCGCTTGATGACTTCATCTTGAGTTGTCCTCAAGGTTGAGCAGCTACTGGATGCTAAGGCCTTTCCCTCACCAGGTCCAAGTCCATTGAAGGAGCGCATGGTTCCTGGAGCAGATGGCTCACCCATATCACCAGAGAAGTTGGCTCTTGCATCATTGTAAGGAGTCCTGAACTTCTGAGGCTTGAGGTGAGGGTGGAGAAGCCAGCACTTGTCCTTCCCATGACCCTTCTTCTTGCAATGGTCACAAATCCACACCTTCTTGTCTTCAGCCTTAAAGTAACCTTTGTTTGCAACTCCTTCAGCTTGGTTTGCTAAGACCAAGTCGCCTTTGCCTCCAAAGAGACCAACTGAGCCTTGCTCCTTCTGGATTTGAGCACAAACCTCTTCTAGTGTTGGTAGCTTCTCAGCCCGGAGCATGTGTTTGATGAGATCATTGTACCCTGGGTTTAGAGTAAGAAGCAAAGCAAAGACCTTGTCTTGCTCTCTCCTCTCATTAAGAACGTTTGGATCCAGGGTGCTTGGTCTCAGCATTTCTAACTCAGCCCACAATGCTCTGAACTTGCCAAAGTGTTGATTGAAGTCCATGCTCTCCTGGTGAAGTGAGTTAATAGCCTTCTTGACTTCAAAGACTCTACTCAGGTTTGAAATGTTGCCATACACCTTTTGCAGTGTATCCCACAACTCTTTGGAGCTCTCACAATAAGAGTAAGCTGCCAAGATAGATGGTTCCAGACTGTTTTGAATAATGGACATCACCATGAAGTCCTCCTGACCCCATTTTCCATCAACAGTCACCACCTTCTCCACACCATCTTTATCTTGGACGGTTTTTGTTGGGGCTTCTCCAACAGAAACATGTTCCCATAAGCCCCTACCTCCAAGTGCTGTCTTGGCTAGTCTAGACCACAGCAGATAGTTAACACCAGTTAAGGTCACTGGAATAGCCACGAGTTTTGAGTTCTCCATCTTGAATCTCTCTTTTCCAGCAGGTAATAGAGTGTTTCAAGGATTTCGAAATGAACTAAGTGATGAAACAGAGTAATGAAACAGAGTAATGAAACAGAGTAATGAAACAGACTGATGAAACAGAGGAATAGATGAAACATAGTAAGTTTGCGGAAGAAATGAAAGAGAATAGGAAGAATAATGTTTCAAGAGCTTTTATGGCTCTGATACCATGTAAATTTAGAGATTTAGAGAGCTTTTAATGGAAGAACATGATGAACAAACTGAAGAACAAGAGAGAGAAGAGAGGATTCGTGTAGGTAGAGAATAAAGAGAGAGGAAAGTGTTTTCCTTGCTTAGATTAGTTTCTGAGTACATGCCTATTAATAGGCAAACAAAACAAAAACAACTATTAAACAATTCAGACAAGTTGAGGAGAGAAAATATTAAACAGTTGGGTCTGGAGCAGTCTGAAGAAGGGCATGGGCTCGTCCAGCCATGTTAGAAAGTGACAGGTGAAGAATGGTCCCCCCCTCTCTCCATTTGAATTCATTTGAACTCTTCTGCCCTTGGCCTTATCCTCCAACATCTATTTGCCTTTGTCAACATCCTCCTTTGGTTCTGAATATAGTAAGCTTCCTTCCTTTTCAATTTAAAGATTCCCTTGTCTTGCAAGCCACGTTAGGTCACTCCTTGACCTAACTGTACGGACAAATGGTTATTTCATACTTAATCATTCTGGATGATTCTCTTGCCTTGATATCTTCTTCTCTATTATTCATGTCTTCTTGTCAACATTTATTTCCAGATTATTTATTCTTCATGTCAACAGGATTGAGCACCAGATAGACTTTGTTCCAGGATCTACACTTCCAAACCGTCCAGCATACAGAACCAATCCGGTTGAGACCAAGGAGTTGCAAAGACAAGTAGAAGAACTCATGGAGAAGGGCTATAACCGAGAGAGTTTGAGCCCATGTGCTGTACCAGTGCTCCTAGTGCCTAAGAAGGATGGTACATGGCGTATGTGTGTTGATTGTAGATCAATCAACAACATCACAGTGAAGTATCGCCACCCTATCCCTAGACTTGATGATATGCTTGATGAATTGCATGGTTCTTGCATCTTTTCTAAGATAGATTTAAAAAGTGGTTATCATCAGATTAGGATGAAAGAAGGAGATGAATGGAAAACTGCATTCAAAACTAAACATGGATTATATGAGTGGTTAGTTATGCCATTTGGATTAACCAATGCACCTAGTACATTCATGAGATTAATGAATCATGTTCTTAGATCATTCATAGGCATTTCTGTTGTAGTATACTTTGACGACATCTTAGTATATAGCAAGAACTTAGAAGAACATCTAGAACATCTTAGGGCTGTCCTGAATGTTTTAAGGAATGAAAAGCTTTATGCCAACTTGAAGAAGTGCACCTTTTGCACGGATAACTTGGTTTTCCTAGGCTTTGTTGTGAGTGCAGATGGAGTTAAGGTCGATGAGGAGAAGATCAAAGCCATCAAAGACTGGCCGAGTCCAACCACAGTAGGAGAAGTGAGGAGTTTCCATGGGCTTGCTGGGTTCTATAGACGATTTGTGAGAGACTTCAGCACCATTGCAGCTCCCTTGACTGAAGTGATAAAGAAGTATGTCAGATTTAAATGGGGAGAAGCACAAGAGGAGGCTTTCCAGAGCCTAAAAGAGAAGCTTACTCAATCACCTCTACTTATGCTTCCTGACTTTACTAAAACGTTTGAAATAGAATGTGATGCCTCAGGAATTGGAATTGGTGCTGTATTGATGCAGGATAGGAAACCTATAGCCTACTTCAGCGAGAAGCTTGGAGGATCCACTCTCAACTATGCAATCTATGACAAAGAACTCTATGCCTTGGTGAGGGCATTACAAACGTGGCAACATTACTTGTGGCCCAAGGAGTTTGTCATACACACTGATCATGAGTCCCTAAAGTATCTAAAAGGGCAGAGTAAGCTTAGCAAGAGACACACAAGGTGGGTTGAGATCATTGAGACCTTCCCATACGTGATCAAGTATAAACAAGGTAAGGAGAACATAGTTGCTGATGCACTATCTCGGAGGTATGTTCTCTTGACCACTTTAGATGCTAAGTTACTTGGGTTTGAGCAGATAAAGGATATGTATGATACTGACCATGACTTCAAGGAAGCTTATGCTTCTTGTGAGAAGTTTGCTGCAGGGCATTACTTTAGACAAGAAGGCTTCTTGTTTTATGACAATCGATTGTGTGTGCCTAACTGCTCTTTGAGAGATCTTTTTGTCAGGGAATCCCATGGGGGCAGTCTAATGGGACACTTTGGGATTGCCAAGACCTTAAAAGTTTTGCAGGATCACTTCTATTGGCCGCACATGAAGAGAGATGTGGAGAGAATCTGTGGGAGGTGTGCTACTTGCAAGCATGCCAAGTCCCAAGTCCAATCCCAGGGTTTGTATACTCCTTTACCCATCCCACACCATCCCTGGAATGACATTTCTATGGACTTTATTGTTGGATTACCTAGGACTAGAACAGGAAAGGATTCAATCTTTGTGGTTGTTGATAGGTTCTCTAAGATGGCACATTTCATAGCATGTCATAAGACTGATGATGCATTGCATGTTGCTAACCTGTTCTTTAAAGAAGTTGTTCGTTTACATGGCATGCCTAGGACTATAGTTTCTGATAGGGACACTAAGTTTCTTAGTTACTTCTGGAAGACACTTTGGTCTAAGCTAGGCACTAAACTGTTGTTTTCTACTACATGTCAGCCGCAAACTGATGGACAAACTGAAGTAGTTAATCGAACCTTAGGAACACTCCTGCGTGCATTCATTAGAAAGAACTTAAGAACTTGGGAAGAATACTTACCACACTGTGAATTTGCATACAATAATGCTATGCATTATGCTTCTAAGTATTCACCTTTTGAGATTGTTTATGGGTTCAATCCCACCTCTCCTTTGGACCTAATGCCTTTACCTGAGTGTGAAAGGATCAGTTTAGATGGCAAGAAGAAAGCAGAGATGGTTCAACGGATCCATGAGAAGGCTAGACAAAACATTGAGCAGAAAACCAAGCTTTATGAGAAGCAAGCCAACAAGGGGAGACGTGTGAGAACCTTTGAAGTAGGTGACCAAGTTTGGTTGCACCTGAGGAAGGATAGGTTTCCCAACGAGAGGAAGTCCAAGCTGATGCCAAGGGTTGATGGACCCTTCGAGATCATCCACAAGATCAATGACAATGCCTACAAACTTGATCTCCAAGGTAAGTATGATGTATCAAATAGCTTCAGTGTCACTGACTTGGCTCCTTTTGCTGTAGATGAACCTGATTTGAGGACAAATCCGTTTCAAGAGGGAGGGGATGATGTGATCATGGACCGGATCACTAAGGAGAACAAGGAGAGTCTAGATGAACCACATGAAGCCACATTGCACCAGCAACCTGGTGATGATGCTCTAGCCATTCTTGACGGTCCCATGACTCGTTCCAGAGTCAAGAAGCTTAAAGAGAATGTTGCTGGATTACTAACTTCACATCCACAACAAGAAAGTCTTGGAAAAGGTCTGATCCGAGATCTCTTGATCACCATTCAAGCCATCTCTACATCAAGCTGAGTTAGTGTCTAGGCAAGACATGGGGTGCGTGCTCTTTTCCTTGCTTTTGGTTTTGTCCCACGAGGTTTTCCAGAGGAAGGTTTTTAACGAGGCCACAACTTGTCTTCTCATCACTTAGGCCCTCTCTCGGTCCAAGACTAAAGAAGTTTACATTTTATTTCATTTTAAAGCTTATGTTAAACTTAAACTATAGTTTCCTTTTTACTTATTTCCGAAACCCTAGAGAGCATGTTCTCTGGTTTCTCCTTATTTAAACGGGTCTCTAAATCCTATTGTACTCAAGCATCTTTTAGTCAACAAGTTATCTTTCTCTCTTGACGGCTCTCTCTCTAGAATAGTTGTCGAGTGGTACGGCCCTGGAATGGCTGTCTCTCCCTGGATCACTTGAAGGGGGCGTGGATGTATGATAGATGATGATGATGGACTTTGCTAAAAGCTATGGATTGCTCAGAAGCTGTTTTGCTACTCCTGAGACACAGGGGCGTCCTGCTTGATGTCTAGGATGATTCCCACGGAAGATCAACCTCCTTAACAATGGAAAGTGTTCATTATAGAACAAAGTAACCAGATCTCCTCAGAGAAGAAACGACAGAAAAAGTTTATTGCTTGATTCATTGCCAAAAACGTGGCTACAAGTTTTTAAAGTAGAAAATAGAAAACCTAATCCTAAACCAGATTGGTTTACTCTAACCCTAATCCTAATTGAAATTGGTTTACTAAATTCTAATCCTAATCCAATTCGAAATTGGTTTATTACTCCTAATCCTATTAGAACTTGGTTTACAAAAACTGAAATTACAAATACAGGAAATAAACCAACAAGCTGGTTCTTCTTGGCCTTCCCCTCCTTCTTCATGATAACCCACGACCTTAGCTGAGTATTAGAGTGTCTCCTGATGAGATTTAGATCCTCCACGTTCTGTTGTAGCAAGACATTTTCTCTTCTCTCTATCTAGAACCTCATAGATCATTCCTATGAGACCTTGAAACTGTCCATTAAGCTGCACCATGATCATTGGTATAGCTGACCCATACATTGTTTTCAATCCATTGAGTTTATGCCTGAATAGGATCGCACCATCCCCTCTTCCTTTAAAAGGATTTGTCCTCAAATCCAAGCTCTGTATGAGGATAGAACGTTGATCACTCAACTCCAAAGTGTATGACCTGACAATAAGAAATATCATCACCTTTCCAGTCTCTCCAGGGTCAAACACAAAGCTCTGCAATCCTTCTTCATGTCTCAGAAACATCTTTGAACTTTTCTCAATGCATGTAACTTCTAAGGCAGATGATTCCTTCACTTTGTTGAGTTTGAAGCTGACTACTTTACACCAGGATGATCCTACAAGTGTCCTGCTCATTGACATGGGAACATGTACTTTCAGTGTCATCTTCTTCTGGTCAGGTGGTCGTGTGCATTGGTCTCCATACTCATCCTCCAGTTTTGGCTTCTCTGTAACCACAACTAGTTCCTGATTTGCTCTTCTCAACTTGTTCTGATCAGTTATGGACCTGATCAGGCACGTGTTGCCTCCCAACTCTCTTGTCTTGCCACTGCAGCTGATTTTGATCATTCCATCCTCTCTCACTTCAAAAGGATTTGACCACGAATCTTGTTTTCCAAGAGGGAATGAACTCTGCAAATCAAGCTTGAATGCAGCTGCTTTTTGGACTAGAATGTTATTACTTCTATCAAACACAAACAAACTTCCTCCTGGTTCAAAAAAAACTTGTTGCAGACCCTTGACAAACCTTAGATGATCCACGAGATGTCTCTGAACCCACACAAGAGGATTGGCTAGTTGATCAGAAGAGACAGTTTCAGCATCACCTTGATCAACCAAATCTGCAAGCGCTAAATCAGTAGCTCTAGATGATCCATCAACTACTCCTACTTTAGCTTGGTTTTGACCAGGCACGTGAACACACATAACTGTTGATCTCTCCTCTTGTTTCAGTTGATCATCCAAGTGTTGTTCCTGAAAAGAAATTGCCGGTTTTGACTCAATCTCCTCTTCCTCCTCAGTCTGTTTTAAAGGTAGCTTAGACCACGACCCAAACTGATCCAAAACAACTTTCTTTGCTTCTCCAGCTCGTGCTTCCTCAGGTGGGTTTAGATCAGGAGGTTTCAGTGGCTCACGACCTGGCTTTGTTGGTACAATAACTATCAAACCCTCGAAAGCTTGAAGCAAATTTCTTCTCAAGTCATCTTGGAATTGTTGGCTATGCAAATAAGCATGTTTTGTCCTCCTGCTTGCCTCCTGTACGTGCTCATAATCACTTCTCAGCTCAGCTTTCTTATTAGATCATTTCCCTTCCTGCAACAACTCCCTTGTTGCTTTTCTCACAACCTTCTGCTCATGCTTTCTCTTGATTCCATAAGAATACATGGAATATGTCCTTGGTAACTGATAGATCTCGTGATTTCAGAGTAAGAACACAAACCCTAACCTTCAAGTGGCTCTGATACCACTTGGTACGGCCCTGGAATGGCTGTCTCTCCCTGGATCACTTGAAGGGGGCGTGGATGTATGATAGATGATGATGATGGACTTTGCTAAAGAGCTATGGATTGCTCAGAAGTTGTTTTGCTACTCCTGAGACACAGGGGCGTCCTGCTTGATCTCTAGGATGATTCCCACGGAAGATCAACCTCCTTAACAATGGAAAGTGTTCATTATAGAACAAAGTAATCAGATCTCCTCAGAGAAGAAACGACAGAAAAAAGTTTATTGCTTGATTCATTGCCAAAAACGTGGCTACAAGTTTTTAAAGCAGAAAATAGAAAACCTAATGCTAAACCAGATTGGTTTACTCTAACCCTAATCCTAATTGAAATTGGTTTACTAAATTATAATCCTAATCCAATTCGAAATTGGTTTATTACTCCTAATCCTATTAGAACTTGGTTTACAAAAACTGAAATTACAAATACAGGAAATAAACCAACAAGCTTGTTCTTCTTGGCCTTTCCCTCCTTCTTCATGATAACCCACGACCTTAGTGAGTATTAGAGTGTCTCCTGATGAGATTTAGATCCTCCACGTTCTGTTGTAGCAAGACATTTTCTCTTCTCTCTATCTAGAACCTCATAGATCATTCCTATGAGACCTTGAAACTGTCCATTAAGCTGCACCATGATCACTGGTATAGCTGACCCATACATTGTTTTCAATCCATTGAGTTTATGCCTGAATAGGATCGCACCATCGAGTTTCTTCTGGTGTGTAGTATCCAGTAACCTAAGGGTGTTTGCTTGGTGTGTCATATCCGAGTTATTCATCTAGGAGTATCAAGAGATCTTATCATCCCTCTTGTGTCACCAATCGATCCACAACCTTGAAGAACTTGAGTCTCTGATTTGTTCTTGCAAGGATCTATCCATCCCCATCAACCAAAGAGCATCCTAGGGACGCATCAGACCTCGAATCAATCCAAGCTTGAGGAGGGGAGTTAAGTGAGCTACCTAAATATCCTAAGTACAGTGACCTGTGTTCCTCCTTACCATTGCAAGCAAACTGAAGAAGGAGCCAACCGGGTCTAGGCAGTGGCATGCTTAGTCAAGAGATGGTTCAGAGCATTCTTGGCTGTGTATGAAGAAGGCTACTCTATCAATGCGGCTTCTAGAGTGAGGTGGTTGAAGAGATAGCTGATGGATCAACCAGCAGTCCATCAAGTTGGCGAGTGATGAAGGAAGGTTGCAATGGTTTGTTCAGGCCGGATCATAAAGCTTCAAACCATCCAAGCTTGTTCCTTTAAAGAGGTCTCAAGCTTGAGGGGGAGTGTTGAAGAGCTTCAGTGATCCGAGAGGAGTTCAGCAAGTGAGAGATTCAAGTGGCGTGTGAAGAGCAGCCACTCCTCACCATTTAGACAAGGGAGTAAACCTGAACTTATCTCTATATACATTCATATTAGGTTTATCTCTTGAGGACTGATACACTTGTGGAATGATGTATAAGGTACTGGTTACTCTATCAAGGATGATCTGGTGTGTCCAAGCACTTGAACCTATCAGGAGGATAGGTGAAAGGGGGAGAGACCAAGATCAGGCTAAGTTGAAGAGTACCAAGGCTTGAGCCTCATTGAAGATGATCAAGGTCATTTCCTAGCTTCTCTAAGATGGCTGTGAAGTCAGTTGAGAGGGGGAGACCCAAACCGGTGAAAGATTGAGTAGAAACAGAGAATGAACAGATGGAATAGAGTTTAAGAGAGACTAAAAGAGATTTTGAGACTAAAAGCTTAAGACTTGGTTAAGAAACCATTTTGATATGAAGAACACCAAGAACATTAGAGAGAATAAGAGAGAGACTCGAGAAATGCTTGATTTATTAATCAGAGAGGTGTTTACACTTATATAGAGGCTTTACAACGGATACAAAAGGAATGGACATAAAGGATGAAACGTGGCCGGTCAAGGAGGGGAGCGCGCCTGGTTTTGAACTTGTGGCTTAGGGGCGAGATGCCTTTGGCATCTTGACTAGATTGTTGAAAGAAAGCAAGCACACACCTCTTCACTGATATTGGGCTGTATAGCTGAGAAGGAGAATGAGTCCAAGAAGAGAAAGCTAAGTGATCCATTGGGCTGTAACCAAGAGAAGAGTAAAGAAACTGAAGAGTGTGAAGCCCAGGACGTGGCCCAACAAGCAGACAGCATGCAAGTAAGCAAGCAAGCAGGTCATAAAGTCCAGGACGTGGATCAACTCTCAGATAGCATGCAAGTAAGCAAGCAAGCAGGTCAAGAAAGTCAAAAACAGTGGCTAGATATTTTCTGCTCAGAATACACCTCTTGTTTTCATCATTAGCTCATGGTTTTGGCCAGTGGTTTTGGCAAGTGGTTTTGGCTGTAGTTTTATCTATATAATTAAGTTGTACAAGAATTTGTAACAATTAAGAAAAAAGAGAGTTATTCAGAAATACTTCTTCTCTCTCAGTTTGCTTACTAAAACAGATTGCATACTCAGTTTGATCTGAAACTTGTTTGATCATGCAAACAAGTTCTACTCTTTTTTACTCAAATCTTCATGGTATCAGAGCAGTGTTAGCTCTTGAAGACAAGTTTGCTGCGAAAATCAATACTCAGAACACTTTCTACTCTGTTTTTTACTCTGTTTTTTCTAAGATGGAAAATCAGAAGCAAATCATAATACCAGTTGTACTCAAAGGAGACAACTACTTGTTGTGGTCAAGAATCACCAAAACTGCCTTGAGCAGCCGAGGCTTTTGGGACCATATTGAAGGCACTCAAGATAAGTCCAAGGGTAAAGAGAAGGCTGGAGAAGAGACCAGCCAAGATGAGTCCAAATGGACACAAGATGATCAACTTGTTTTAGCAGTTCTACAAAGCTCACTAGAACCAGCTATACTTGCTGCTTACTCCTACTGTGAGACGCCTAAGGAGCTGTGGGATACTCTACTGAGTGTTTATGGGAACATATCTAACCTCAGTAGAATCTTTGAAGTTAAGAAAGCACTGAACAACCTTCAACAAGAGGAGCGATTGTTTAAGGATTTCTTTGGAGAGTTGAGGAGTCTATGGGCAGAACTGGAGCTGCTCAGACCACCAACAACTGATGTGAAGGAGCTGAATGAGAGGCGTGAGCAAGATCAAGTGTTTGGATTACTGCTTGCTCTCAATGGATCATTTAAGGGAATGATTCATCATATCTTAAGGTTTGACAAGCTTCCTAGTCTCTATGAAGTTTGTATGCTGATCCAGAAGGAGGAAGGTTCAAGAGGTCTCTTCCAAGGAACCAGTGAGACTGCTTATGTGAGTAGAGGAAGCCCTTTCCAACAAACTGATAGGAGAAATTACAATCTGAAGTGTGACCACTGCAAGCGCATGGGACATATCAAGGAGAAGTGTTGGGTGCTTAAACCTGAATTACGACCAAGGAAAGAGGTGAACTATCCAGTGAGGAACAATACACCAAGAGATGATGTGGTGAGGAAGTCCGATTTGGATGCTCTTATAAAGAGCATTACCAAGTTAACTAAATCTGGTAAGAGCTTCTCAGACTCTAAAACTCATAAATCAATCATTATAGATTCAGGAGCCTCACACCACATGATTAGTGATTCAGATTTGCTACACAATATTAGGCCTCACTTTGGAAAGGTTAGTATTGCTAATGGTCAGGACATTGCAGTTAGAGGAATTGGAGAACTAGAACTGTTTAATAAGAGCTCTGAGGCTTTATACATGCCAGAGTTCACATCTAATTTGTTATCTGTCCATAAGGCAACAAAGGACCTTGAATGCTTGGCAGTGTTTAGTGCTGATGATGTATGGTTTCAGGACAATAAGTCAGGGGGAAAGATTGGGGAAGGAAGTGCTAAAGATGGTCTGTACTTTTTGGATAGCATTCAGCCAACAGTAATCCACTCAACTATGAAGTCTGGTTGTACTGACGTTTTTGGCATGCTAGACTTGGCCATCCACACTCCCAAGTCCTTAAACTTGCTTTACCAAGACTGGATCAGGATCATCATGGATGTGAAGCTTGCATTTTGGGGAAACATTGTAGAATTAGTTTTACTGAGTCAACTACTATGTATAATGAGTGTTTTGATCTAGTTCACTCTGATGTATGGACAGCCCCATGTACCTCCAGAGATCAATACAAGTATTTTGTCTCCTTCATTAATGAGAAATCAAAGTTTACATGGGTTACTCTCCTGCCATCAAAGAGCCTAGCTCTTGAAGCATTCACAAAGTTTCAAGAATATTTATCTACTCAATATGGAGCTAAGATCAAGATATTCAGAAGTGACAATGGTGGAGAGTACATGAGCAAGGAATTCAGAAGGATATTGGAGAAGCATGGCATTGTGCATCAAACCTCTTGCGCTTACACTCCCCAACAAAATGGAGTGTCTGAACGCAAGAATAGACACCTTATGGAAGTTGCAAGAACCATAATGTTTGAGAGAGGAGTTCCTAAGGAATACTGGGGAGATGCAGTTATGACTTCAGCTTATCTAATCAACAGGCTTCCAACAAAACAGCTTGGAGGAGCTTCACCATATGAGATCTTGAATGGCACTAAACCAAATTATGAGCATCTGAAGGTGTTTGGTTGTGTGTGCTATATCTTTGTTCCAGAGGCTCAAAGGAACAAACTGGAACCAAGAAGCATCAGATGTATGTTTATAGGATACTCTCCAACTCAGAAGGGCTATAAGTGCTATGATCCAAGCACAAGAAGAGTTTATATCTCAAGGGAAGTAAAATTTGATGAAGCACATGGATACTTTGATAAGAAGGATTGGAAGAGCTTAGAAGACCTCACTTCTTCTAAAGACAGAGCAGCCACCTTAAGATTTATCCTTGATGGTCTACACACACTCGCTGGTTCAAAATCCACACCAACACCAACCGAGTATGGAGAAACCAATCAAGGAACACCTCTCATCCAGAGTGAAGATACTGGTGAAGAAAGTGATCATGTTGAGGAAGAAGGATCGACTTTAAAGTCTAATGGAGATACTGGAGAGGGGGAATCACAATATTTGGATGAATCAAGCTCAGCCTCATTAGAAGATGCAGTTGTTGAAGATTCTGAGGACACTGAGTCAGAAAACGAACCACCTTCACAACCTTTAAGAAGAAGTGAAAGGATAAGACATGGCCCTGAGAATTGGAGGAACACTAGGGTTTACTACAACAACCATGCTATTGCTCTTCCAATTCAAGGTTATTGTTCTATGGCTCATCTTCCAAGCACACATCAAGCTTTCCTATCTAAGATTGATCAGCAAAGAATCCCTACAACTTATATAGAAGCTTGTATGAGTGATGTCTGGGTCAATGCAATGAAGGAGGAGATTGCATCTATGCTGAAGAATGGGACGTGGGACATGGTGAACCTACCAAGCAACAAGAAGGTTGTAGGCTGCCGGTGGGTGTATACTATCAAATACACAAGCTCAGGAGATATTGAGAGGTACAAAGCAAGACTTGTTCCTAAGGGATTTACTCAAAAATATGGAGAAGACTATAGGGAGACATTTGCCCTAGTTGCCAAGCTACATTCTGTAAGAGTTCTATTGTCCATAGCTACCAATCTATCATGGGATCTATGGCAAATGGATGTGAAGAATGCGTTCTTGCAAGGAGACTTAGAAGAAGAAGTATACATGGTACCTTCTGAAGGCTTTCATGATGCAGCTGACAATACCAAAGTGTGTAAGCTCAAGAAGGCGATTTATGGACTCAAACAATCTCCTAGAGCATGGTACCAATGGTTGAGTAGTTGCTTGATGGAAGATGGTTTTAAAAGATCTGAGGCGGATCATACCTTATTCACAATCAAAGGAGACAAAGGTATGGTGTGGTATTGATCTATGTTGATAATATAATCATAACTGGTGATGATATAGATGGTGTTAAACACACTAAAGAGCTTTTAAAGGGAACCTTTGATATCAAGGATCTAAGGGAACTAAAATACTTTCTTGGGATTGAAGTATGCAAGCTTAATACTGGTATGTTTCTCTCCCAAAGAAAGTATGCCTTAGACCTTTTATCAGAGACAGGAAAGTTGGGGTCTAAGCCATGTAAAAATCCCATTGAAGAGAACTATAAAGATGAGCCTGAGGGGGAACCAGCTGCTGATGAGAAACAATATCAGAGAATGGTAGGAAAGCTGATCTATCTCACCATCACTAGACCTGACTTATGCTTTGCAGTGAATCAAGTGAGTCAACATATGCATGCTCCAAACAAACATCATTGGAGAATGGTGGAAAGGATCTTGAGATACATCAAAGGCACACCTGGCAAAGGTATTTGGATGGGATGCAATTCAAATACTGATATTGTTGGCTATTGTGATGCTGATTGGGCAGGAGATAGGAATGATAGAAAGTCAACAACTGGGTATTGTACTTTTATTGGAGGCAATCTAGTAACCTGGAAGAGCAAAAAACAGAAGGTAATCTCAAGATCAAGTGCTGAAGCTGAATACAGAGCAATGGCAAGCATCACTGGAGAACTTGTATGGTTGAAGCATCTGCTTAAAGATCTTGGAGTTGAATCACCTCAACCAATTGTCTTACACTGTGATAATCAAGCGGCAATCCACATTGCATCTAATTCAGTATTCCATGAAAGAACAAAGCATATTGAAGTGGACTGCCACTATATCAGAGAGAAGGTTCAAGAAGGTGTGATCATTCCATCTTATGTGAAGAGCTCTGATCAGGTTGCTGACATCTTTACAAAGGCAAATTCATCAAAGGTGTGTGATGCTCTTCATCGCAAGATCGGCTTATTGGATCTCCACCAGTCAATCTTGAGGGGGAATGTTGAAAGAAAGCAAGAACACACCTCTTCACTGATATTGGGCTGTATAGCTGAGAAGGAGAATGAGTCCAAGAAGAGAAAGCTAAGTGATCCATTGGGCTGTAACCAAGAGAAGAGTAAAGAAACTGAAGAGTGTGAAGCCCAGGACGTGGCCCAACAAGCAGACAGCATGCAAGTAAGCAAGCAAGCAGGTCATAAAGTCCAGGACGTGGATCAACTCTCAGATAGCATGCAAGTAAGCAAGCAAGCAGGTCAAGAAAGTCAAAAACAGTGGCTAGATATTTTCTGCTCAGAATACACCTCTTGTTTTCATCATTAGCTCATGGTTTTGGCCAGTGGTTTTGGCAAGTGGTTTTGGCTGTGGTTTTATCTATATAATTAAGTTGTACAAGAATTTGTAACAATTAAGAAAAAAGAGAGTTATTCAGAAATACTCCTTCTCTCTCAGTTTGCTTACTAAAACAGATTGCATACTCAGTTTGATCTGAAACTTGTTTGATCATACAAACAAGTTCTACTCTTTTTTACTCAAATCTTCATGCCTTCACCTTTCCAGCTCGGGACATGCTGTCTAGGTCAAGCTTACTCTCCTTATCCGCGAGCCACTTCTTTACCGAGTAACCACCCGAGTTAACCTTCTCCCTTTTACCTCATCAGTTTACCTTGCCTTCTCTTGCCTTGATGCCTAAGTATCGGCCATGGATGTACGGACCAAGGGTTGTACAGACAAGGTCCATCCGTACAACTTGACCCAGATTTTGCACATAACCAAAATGAGTTTAGGTCGGGTTTAAAGTTATTTGTGTCGAGTGGTCCTTACGGTCGGCCATACAGTCCGTACAGGCCGTACCATCCGTACACTTGCCCTAACTTTGCACCCACCTTCTTTTGATCCCAAACTTCAGAATAGGCCTCTCAAACCTCTTCTCTTATTTACTCAGACCAACACTCCCCCTCAAGCTTGACCATGTGGAACAAGTCAAGCTTGGAATGCTATGAGATCTTCCTCATTAAAAACCTCACCAAGAAGAAAACCCTTTGTGGGATAAAACCCCTTGATGAGGGAAAAAGAGTAAAGACCCCATTAGTTGTCTGGTGAAAGATCAATGAGTCCTAATCTGGTGTGAATGGACTCAATGACCTTCTGACTTGCTGCCTTGGTAAAGACATCCGCCAACTGATCCTCACATCGTGTATAACATGGCAAGGTCTCTCCAAGGACAATCATCTGCCTCACCTTGTGGCAGTTTACCTCAATGTGCTTGGTTCTTTCGTGGAACACTGAGTTGGTTGCAATGTGGATAGCCGCCTGGTTGTCACAATGCATAGTCATTGGTGCGGCTTGCTCAACTCCTAGATGCGTCAGTATCCCTTTGATCCACACCAATTCATTTGTCAGCTTCAACATGGCTCTATACTCAGCTTCAGCACTTGAACAGGAGACCACCTTCTGCTTCTTGCTTTTCCAAGTGACAAGGTTTCCTCCAATTAACGTGCAATAGCCGGTAGTGGACTTCCTATCAGCCCTATCTCCTGCCCAATCTGCATCACAGTATCCCACCACTTCAGTGTTCTCATTACACCCCATCCATACTCCTTGGCCTGGTGATCTATTGAGGTAGCTCAGGATTCGGTCCACCATTCTCCAGTGATGTTCCCTTGGTTCTTGCATGTGCTGGCTTACCTGGTTCACAGCAAAACAGATATCAGGACGGGTAATGGTTAAGTAAATTAACTTACCAACCATCCTCCTATAAAGTTTAGGGTCTTCAAGGTATTGGCTGTTCTCAATCTCCCCCTCTCGTGGTACTTTGTACCCATCCTCCAATGGCATTCTAGCTGTCTTCCCACCAATTTTACCTGCATCTTTCAAAAGATCAAGAGTGTATTTCCTTTGGGACATGAACAAGCCTTCCTTGGATCTACATATCTCAATTCCAAGGAAGTATTTCATCTCCCCTAAGTCTTTGATTTCAAACACATATTTTAGATAGTCTTTAGTGTCTTGTATACCTTCTTTGTCACTTCTTGTTATGATGATATCATCAACATAAACAAGAAGGACAATAATACCTGAGGTTGTGGTGAGAGTGAAGAGGGTGTGATCCAATTCAGACTTCCTAAAGCCTCTCCCATTCAGGGTGGTGCTTAGCTTGTTGTACCAAGCTCTAGGCGATTGCTTTAGGCCATATATAGCCTTCTTCAACCTCAGCACATTTCCTGGTTTCACAAGACTCTCAAGACCAGGTGGTGGCTTCATGTAAACCTCCTCTTCAAGTTCTCCTTGAAGAAATGCATTCTTGACATCCATTTACCAAAGATTCCATCTCAGATTGGTTGCCACTGATAGAACAATCCGGATGGTGTGAAGTTTAGCCACTGGAGCAAAGGTGTCAAGATAGTCTTCTCCATACATTTGAGTAAAGCCTCTAGCCACCAGCCTTGTCTTCCTTCTATCTATCTTCCCATTTGGCAGGAACTTGATGGTGAATATCCACATGCTGGTCACTGCTTTCTTCCCTTTAGGAAGCTCACTTTCATACCATGTCTCGTTTTTAATCATAGCATTAGCTTCATCAGCCACAGAGGCTCTCCACTTATCATCCTTCATGGCTTCTTCATAGGTCCGTGGAACTTGACTTTCATCCAGACTCGTGATGAAAGCACAATGCTCTTTTGGGAACTTGGTAAATGAGCATACCACCTGACTTGGATGTGCTACTGCTTGGGCATTGTAGTACACCCGAGTGTTGATCCAGTTGGATGGATCTCTTCTCACCCTCATATTTCTTCTCAAAGGTTGAACTTCTTGAGTTGCTTCTGGTTGAGCCTCCGCGACCTCTTCTTCTTCTTCATGGTTTCCATCTCCAGCTTCTTCATCACCTTGATCCATACCTTGATCATATGTGGAGCCTTCATCATATTGCTCCTCTGGTTCATTTCCCCCCTCATGATCAAGGTGGGGATCTTGCTCATTAGCCGTGGGAGTACCCTCTTGTTGTTGTCCTCCCCCACTTCTTGGATCCTGGGATAAGTTAATCCCAAGATTCTCCAAAATTATCCTTAGGTTGGCTGCCTTGTCAGACGCCAAATCCTTGAGTTCTGCTTGGTTCTTCTCCTCATAGAACCCTCGTTCTTCCACGAACTTCACATCTCTAGACACCACTACCCTTCTGGTTGCTGGATTATAACACTTGTAACCTTTCTGAGTAGGTGAGTAACCAATAAACATCCCCTTTGTGCTCTTGGCCTCCAACTTGTTTCTTAGATCCCCCA
The DNA here is from genome assembly GCA_905132765.1 of Moricandia arvensis. NCBI lineage: Eukaryota > Viridiplantae > Streptophyta > Magnoliopsida > Brassicales > Brassicaceae > Moricandia > Moricandia arvensis. Next base: position 20,171 of record CAJHQP010007748.1, read on the forward strand.
GTTTATGAACAAAACAGAGACAACCAAAGACCTTGATATGATCTAAGGCTGGTCTATGCTTTTCAACACCTCAAAGGGTGATTGATCTTCAAGAACCTTAGTTGGGGTTCGATTTATCAGATAAAAGGCAGTAGACACCGCATCACTCCAAAACCTTTTTGGCACATTAGCTTGGAACATCATTGACCTAGCAACTTCCATAAGGTGCCGGTTCTTCCTTTCAGCAACTCCATTCTGTTGTGGGGTGTAAGGGCAGCTCGTTTGGTGAAGGATACCATGCTTGGATAGGTGCTGCTTCAAAGCTTGACTGGTATATTCCCCACCATTATCTGATCTAAAAATTTTCCGCTTAGCATTGAAATGGTTAGTCACATATGCTTGAAAATTTCTAAATGCATCAAGCACTCTATCCTTAGATGGAATCAACGTTATCCAGGTGTATTTAGACTTCTCATCTATGAATGTGACAAAGTACTTATGGTTCTCCCTAGATAAGCAAGGTGCAGTCCAAACATCCGAGTGAATTAAATCAAAGCAGTGATCATAGATAGTAGAAGACTTTTGAAACACAGTTTTACAATGCTTGCCTAAGATACAAGCTTCACAATCATTATTATCAAACATAACACCTGGAACCATTAAGCTTAAAGCTCTAACATGAGGATGTCCTAGTCTAGCATGCCATAAAGCATTCTTATTTAAACCGGAAGCAGAAACAGAAGTAAATGAACAACTATGATCAGGTAAAGAAGTAAGCTCCTCAAGCAAGTAAAGGTTTCCTTTTGTAACTCCTTTCCCAATCAACCGACTGCTCTCAATATCCTGAAACTTCACATAATTAGGACTAAAGATCACATTGCATTGCAAATCATTAGTGTATTTCTTAACTGATAACAAGTTTGAAGTAAACTCCGGCATGTAGAAGCATCTAGATTCTTTATCAAACAGTTTAAGCTTGCCTATACCCCTTATTGGAATTCTATCACCATTAGCTATCATAACATGTCCATGCGCAGGTTCAATCTCTCTAATTAGACTAGTGTCACTAATCATATGATGAGATGCTCCTGAATCAACTATCAATGGTTTAGACATGCTACGAGCACTATGAGATAAACCAGCAATCTTAGAGTGACTAAAAGCATTAGTTTATCATGAGTACTAGCAATCTTAGATGCACCAAAAGAGTAACCCCTGAGGTTACCAAAAGTGTTACCATTGTCCTTGAGCATCTTGATGAGAGCATCCATTTCTGATCGGCGGATGAACTCATGCTCGTTTGGTCGGTTGGTTTGAGCTGTGTAGGTCACCAGGGCTTTGTTCTCACTACCTTCAGTCTCCTGTGCCCGATTGGATGGCCCGGCTCCACCCCCTCTTGCTGATCACTTCCTCCATATCTCACATTCGCTCTTGCATCTCTGTCCTTCATGAACTTGGCTGGCTTTAGGTGAGGATGGAGGATCCAGCACTGATACTTCTTGTGACCTTGTCTCTTACAATGGTCACAGTTTCCATTGAACCTCCTTTCTTCAAAGCGATTCACCTTGTTGGCTTGAGGTACCTCAGCTTGGTTAGCCAAGGTAAGCTCCCCCTTTCCTCCAAATAGGCCCAACGATCCTTGCTCCTTTTGAATCTGAGCACAAACTTCCTCCAAGGTGGGCAGCTTCTCTGCTCGCAAGATGTGTTTCACCAGGTCATTGTAGCTAGAGTTAAGAGTCAGGAGTAAGCCAAAGACTTTGTCTTGCTCCCTTCTCTCATTAAGCTCAGATGGGTCGGTTGTGCTTGGCCTCAACATCTCAAGTTCAGACCACAAAGCTCTAAACTTTCCGAGATGCTTTGTGAACTCCATGTCTTCTTGAGCTAGACTGTTGATGGCTCGCTTGATCTCAAACACATGAGTAAGGTTTGAGATGTTACCATACACCTTCTGAAGAGTTTCCCACAGGTCTTTTGCCTTCTCACAGTAGCTGTACGCCTCTAGGATAGACGGATCTAGAGAGCTTTGAAGGATAGACATCACCGTGTTGTCTTCCTGAATCCACTTCACTTCATCACACACGACAATCTCCTTGTCGCCTTCACGAGTAATAAGCTTTGGAGCATCATCCTCAAGGATGTGGTTCCACAAACCCTTACTCCCCACTGTTTTCTTCACCACACGAGACCATAGGAGATAGTTTCCCGCCTTAAGAATCACTAGAATCACGGTTGTCTTGTTACTTTCCATCTTGAAGCTTTGCGGAATGAAAAAGGTGTTCTTGAGTGTTCTTCGTGAGAGATGAAATCAAAACCCAGATTTATGAGAACCAGGCTCTGATACCATGAAAGATTGAGTAGAAACAGAGAATGAACGGATGGAATAGAGTTTAAGAGAGACTAAAAGAGATTTGGAGACTAAAAGCTTAAGACTTGGTTAAGAAACCATTTCGATATGAAGAACACCAAGAATATTAGAGAGAATAAGAAAGAGACTCGAGAAATGCTTGATTTATTAATCAGAGAGGTGTTTACACTTATATAGAGGCTTTACAACGGATACAAAAGGAATGGACATAAAGGATGAGACGTGGCCGGTCAAGGAGGGGAGCGCGCCTGGTTTTGAACTTGTGGCTTAGGGGCGAGATGCCTTTGGCATCTTGACTAGATGCCTTCACCTTTCCAGCTCGGGACAGGCTGTCTAGGTCAAGCTTACTCTCCTTATCCGCGAGCCACTTCTTTACCGAGTAACCACCCGAGTTAACCTTCTCCCTTTTACCTCATCAGTTTACCTTGCCTTCTCTTGCCTTGATGCCTAAGTATCGGCCATGGATGTACGGACCAAGGGTTGTACAGACAAGGTCCATCCGTACAACTTGACCCAGATTTTGCACATAACCAAAATGAGTTTAGGTCGGGTTTAAAGTTATTTGTGTCGAGTGGTCCTTACGGTCGGCCATACAGTCCGTACAGGCCGTACCATCCGTACACTTGCCCTAACTTTGCACCCACCTTCTTTTGATCCCAAACTTCAGAATAAGCCTCTCAAACCTCTTCTCTTATTTACTCAGACCAACAACCGGGTCTATGAAGAGGTCAAGAGAAGGTTCAAAAGTGCGCAAGATGTGTAGATCATTGCTGCACCAATTAGGCCATGATCCAGAGTTATTTGTGTCCACCACACTGGTTTAGACACAAAGAACTCAATGGCCAATCCCTAGGCCTTGAAGGAGCTTACTCTTTTCCTTATGAGGGTTTTATCCCTAAGGAGGGTTTTCTCTTATAAGGTTTTTAATGAGGAGTGACTTCAGGGTTCCAAGCTTGACTCAGGATCTATAGAGTTAAGCTTGAGGGGGAGTGTTAAACCTGAAGTGATAATCCGATCACTAAAGGTTATGAGCAAAGGAGGACCAAACCTTTGCGGAAGTTCTGTCAAGAACTAAGGAGGGTCCAGAAGGCAATGCGGAGCTAGAAAGAGGTCAAGGGGAAGGGTTTAAAATGAAGGAAGAAGGCTTGGGTGAAGTTTGGAGTCATTTGGAAGAATGTGCAAAGTTAGGGCGAGGCCGTACGGATTTGGTATGGACGGATGTACTCGGACCGTACGGACCAGGTCGACCCAAAAACTTTACATTCGACCAAATGAGGATGTTTTGGGTTTGTGCAAAATTAGGGTGAAAAGTGTACGGACCAAACCCTAATCCGTACACTCCCATGGTGGAACCTTGATGCACAAGGCAAGAAGAGCCCTAGAAAGAAGAAGGGAAGAAGAAGAAGGTATCTGGATGGCATCTAAAAGGGATCTGCCGAGATACCCTTGCTGCTTACTGTTTGTGGAAGGAAGAGCCTTATCCAGGCTGGAAAGGAAGGGCTGAATGTGGACTGGTCTATGGACAGATACATGAGGCGTGGTGGCTTATTTCCAGCCATACTCTTCTCCCTTTAGCCAGCAAGTAACAGGCTGTCCAAGCATTTCTGGCCAAGCATTTCAAATTATGTTGACTCCTTTATTTCTGTGTTGAATTCTCTTGTAAACCCTTATGTAACCTCATTCCCTATTTAAAGGGCTCATTGTCGTGTGTAATAGTAAGCAGAATAGGGGTTTCCCCTTTCCTCTTCAAAAACTCTTAGTCTCTCTCTCTAGTCTCCCTAAATCTCTAAATCTCTGGTTCTCTCTCTCTCTCATCAGTCTCACTCTCATTTCGACCTAAACAAGCTCTCATCTTCCCCATTGGGGTTCCTCTCACTTACACAACCATAGCTCTGTAAAACTTTCACTAAACCTGTTAAGGTTGGATCTCCTCACACAACCCATGGCCTGAACTCTGATAAACTTTCATGGTATCAGAGCCAGGTTCATCAGAACCTGGTTCCCAGCATCCACACGCTCAAGCTCTTCCCCATTCCATTTCTAAGCTAATGAAGAAGCTTCTGTCCAGCCAGCCGTTTAAACCCTTCAAGATGGAAACTTTATCATCCATGGCGTGGCCAGAAGCTATTCTCAGTTTATCCCTCTCTCCCATGTCCGTCCTGAAGAAAGAAGGCCAGTGGAAGCTTGTCCAAGCCATTCTTTTCTACTGTCCAAGAAGAAACCTTTCAAGAAGGAAACTTTGAACTTGGATCTTGGTGTGGCGACTCAAACATGGAGAAAGTTGGTGGCTTTGGCATGATGGGGGGGTCAAGGGGGAAGGTCACACAAAGAAGGAGGTGTTGGTTCCGAAACCAACAACCCAAATCTGTCTAGTCATGAACCGGTTAACCATGGAGGTTCAAGGAACCAGCACAGGTTCCTTGACTGTAAGATAACTTCCTTCCCTTGTATAAAGCTTGAGACTTTTGTTATGGCCGTGTGGTGTAGTGTGTGTTCATGTCCTGAGGGTCTTATAAATCTTGCTAGATAGTGTCCCAGGATGCTTGAATGTCTTCTGTGGTGTTTTGATGTTAAAGGCCATTACTTGGTCACTGCTTGAACGTGGATTAGGGTGCTAGATAGTGTATCTGCTCCAGTGATTGCATTCATGTCTGTTTAGAACTTGTTAAGGTGTGTTCTTGTTAAACCTGAAGTGATAATCAATCACTAAGGGTTATTGAACAAAGAAGGACCAAACCTTTGTGGAAGTTCTGTCAAGAACTAAGGAGGGTCCAGAAGGCAATGCTGAGCTAGAAAGAGGTCCAAGAAGGGTTTACAATGAAGGAAGAAGGCTTGGGTGAAGTTTGGAGTCATTTGGCTGATGTGCAAAGTTAGGGCGGTCCGTACTGTACGGCCGTATGGACTGTACGGCATGTACGGACTAGGGCGACCCGAAAACTTTATATTCGACCAAATGGGGAAGTTTTGGGTTTGTGCAAAAATAGGGCAAAAAGTGTACGGACCAAACCCTAATCCTTACACTCCCATGGTGAAGCTTGGTGCACAAGGCAAGATGAACCCTAGAAAGGAGAAAGAAAGAAGAAAGGAAGAAGAAGGTATCTGGATGGCATCTTTAGGGGATCAGGCAAGATACCCTTGCTACTTACCGTTTGGAAAGGAAGAGCTGAATGTGGACTGGTCTCTGGACAGATACATGAGTCGTGTTGGTGCATTCTCAGCCATACTCTCCTTCCTTTAGCCAGCAAGTGACAGCCTGGTCTAAGCGTGTGAGCATTCCTGTCCAAGGAATTCAAATTAGGCGCCTATCTTTTGTTGACTCCACATGCTTGTTGATTTCTCTTGTAAACCCTATGTATCATCTCTTCTCTGTTTAAAGAGAGCATTGTCGAGTGTAAATGATAAGCTGAATAAGGGGTTCTCCCCTTTCTCTTCACAAATCTCTTAGTCTCCTTAAACTTTATACTCTCTCGTTTACTCTCTCTCTCTCTCATCAGTCTCACTCTCATCCGACCTTGTAAAGCTCTCATCTTCCCCACTAGGGTTCCTCTCACTTACACAACCAGAGTTTATTAAATTTTTCATGGTATCAGAGCCAGGTTCATCAAGAACCTGAGCTAAAGCTTCCGCAAACCTCACATTCTCTCTCATCTCAAAACCAAACCTTGAAGACACATCCATCCGAGATCTGTTTCTGGAAGAAGAAGAAGCTTGAATCCGTGGAGTGTTCTTCTTGTCTCCCAGCCGTTCCTGTCTGTACCAGATGAAGGAGACTCGTTGAAAGCAAAGGTGGATGGAGAGGCGTCATGAACCTTACCCAGATCCATCTTGTTCAAGAGTCATGTTCATCCGGGTTCCAAAGAAGATCATCCAGAAGGGCGAGCTGATAATATGAAGAAAGGAGGGGCCTTTTGAGATGGAGATACAAGAAGGTGGTCCTAGACTGAAGGAGAAGGATGTGGGTGACGATCCAGACTCTCAGATCCAGTAAAGTCATGACCTTTATGCCATTGGAGGTTCAAGGAATAAATCCGGTTCCTTGACTGTAAGCTATTACTGTCCCTTCTTGATATTGAGTGTGATAATGACTGGTTGTGTGTTGTGTTGAGTTTAATAACCTGAGGATATGTTTAAGATTGCTAAATGAACTGAAAAGGATTTAGAATCTGTCCCAGGATGCTTAAAGAGACTTGCTTGGTGTTTGAGAATATGCTTAACCTGATTCTAGTGAAGCTTGTTAGGGAGTTAGTAGTATGTCTAAACCTGCTTGCTGTCATGAAATGAAATCGCCTAAGGTTGTTGCATAGAGACTGATGTTGTGTGATGATAATGATGCTTAATCCCAGCTCTAAATGAATGTGTATTTGATTGTCTAAACCGGTTGCATTCATGAGTTAGAGACTGATTAAGGTTATTGCATATTTTCATCCTTGTTGCTGCCTTAAATTGATGCATCTAGATTCATGTCATATGCAGATTAAGGAGCTTGAAAAATGCCTAAGTAGCTTGTCTTGAATCTGAAATGATCCTGCTTGTGCTTAGAGAGGCTGCTTGCAAAGATTAGAACTTGATAATGTCTAGTTTAATTTGTTGTAGAGCTTGTGACATTGGTGATCAAACTTGATGATTAGTCAAGGTTTGATCCCAATGCTTGTGCCTTATCTTGCTTGGAGTTTAAGTGATGTTTCAGGAGGTGTTTCAGTCCATCACCAATCCGGGTTCAAGAGGAAGGCAGTGCCCATTGTTAAAGCAATGGAGAGTGGTCGCTGGTGTGTGTGAGTGGACACACAGGGCGAGGTCATCACCTAAGTCTTGAGGAGACTGGTGACCTTAAGGTACTGGTACTGAAAGGAAAGGTTTGATCAGTGGTTGAATGTGCAGTCCTTGGGATGTTGCACTCCTGATCTTAAAGCTCAAAACGGCTCACTTCAAGCTTGGACCTAGACTCATTCCAAGCTTGAGGAGGGGAGTTAAGTGAGCTACCTAATGGTCCTAAGTACAGTGACATGTTTCCTCCTTACCATTGCAAGCAAACTGAAGAAGGAGCCAACCGGGTCTAGGCAGTGGCATGCTTGGTCAAGAGACTGTTCAGAGCAGTCTTGGCTGTGTATGAAGAAGGCTACTCTATCAATGCGGCTTCTAGAGTGAGGTGGTTGAAGAGATAGCTGATGGATCAACCAGCAGTCCATCAAGTTGGCGAGTGATGAAGGAAGGTTGCAATGGTTTGTTCAGGCCGGATCATGAAGCTTCAAACCTTCCAAGCTTGGTCCTTTAAAGAGGTCTCAAGCTTGAGGGGGAGTGTTGAAGAGCTTTAGTGATCCGAGAGGAGTTCAGAAAGTGAGGGATTCAAGTGGCGTGTGAAGAGCAGCCACTCCTCACCATTTAGACAAGGGAGTAAACCTGAACTTATCTTTATATACTTGTATGATAGGTTTATCTCTTGAGGACTGATACACTTGTGGAATGATTTATCAGGTACTGGTTACTCTATCAAGGATGATCTGGTGTGTCCGAGCACTTGAACCTATCAGGAGAATAGGTGAAAGGGGGAGAGACCAAGATCAGGCCGAATTGAAGAGTACCAAGGCTTGAGCCTCACTGAAGATGATCAAGGTCGTTTCCTAGCTTCTCTAAGATGGCTGTGAAGTAAGTTGAGAGGGGGAGACCCAAACCGGGTCTATGAAGAGGTCAAGAGAAGGTTCATAAGTGCGCATGATGTGTTGATCATTGCTGCACCAGTTAGGCATGATCCAGAGTCCTTTGTGTCCACCACACTAGTTTAGACACAAAGGACCCAATGGCCAATCCCTAGGCCTTGAAGGAGCTTACTCTTTTCCTTATGAGGGTTTTATCCTTAAGGAGGGTTTTCACTCATAAGATTTTTAATGAGGAGTGACTTCAGGGTTCAAGGCTTGACTCAGGATCTATAGAGTCAAGCTTGAGGGGGAGTGTTAAACCTGAAGTGATAATCAATCACTAAGGGTTATTGAACAAAGAAGGACCAAACCTTTGTGGAAGTTCTGTCAAGAACTAAGGAGGGTCCAGAAGGCAATGCTGAGCTAGAAAGAGGTCCAGGAAGGGTTTACAATGAAGGAAGAAGGCTTGGGTGAAGTTTGGAGTCATTTGGCTGATGTGCAAAGTTAGGGTGGTCCGTACTGTACGGCGTACAGCCTGTACGGCCTGTACGGACCAGGGCGACTCGAAAACTTTATATTCGACCAAATGGGGAAGTTTTGGGTTTGTGCAAAAATAGGGCAAAAAGTGTACGGACGAAACCCTAATCCGTGCACTCCTATGGTGATGCTTGGTGCACAAGGCAAGATGAACCCTAGAAAGGAGAAAGAAAGAAGAAAGGAAGAAGAAGGTATCTAGGTGGCATCTTTAGGGGATCAGGCGAGATACCCTTGCTACTTACCGTTTGGAAAGGAAGAGCTGAATGTGGACTGGTCTCTGGACAGATACATGAGGCGTGTTGGTGCATTCTCAGCCATACTCTCCTTCCTTTAGCCAGCAAGTGACAGCCTGGTCTAAGCGTGTGAGCATTCCTGTCCAAGGAATTCAAATTAGGCGCCTATCTTTTGTTGACTCCACATGCTTGTTGATTTCTCTTGTAAACCCTATGTATCCTCTCTTCTCTATTTAAAGAGAGCATTGTCGAGTGTAAATGACCAGATCATCTTCATTGAGGCCTCAAGCTCACATTGCTCGGGGTGGTGAGGAGTGGCTACACTAACCCCACTGAATCCCCCACTTGAAAACTTCTCTGCGAGAGATCATGAAACCCATTCACACTCCCCCCTCAAGCTTGGAGAGACTGAGAATTGAGTGGATGAAGCGGACCAAAGCTTTGCAAGAGGGTGCAATTGACCCCTAGAGTGACATTCTCATTGATCCGTGTGCTGGTGAGGAGTGTACACACAATTTGAATCCCCCCCTGGGACAAACCACAACAACTTCTTGAGATAACACCAACTGTGCAGTGGAGGTCTGCGTAGATTACCTCAGCTACTTTCCCCAACCATCTCACATTAGAAGCCCACATTGGGAGTAACCATCTTCTTCATACACCAGAGAGCTGCTCTATATCAGGGCCTCTTTGCCTAGGCATACCACTGGCTAGACCCGGTTGAATCCTTCTACAAGTTCTGTGCAAATGGCCTTGAGGGAAACGATGGGACATCTGGAAGTTCTTCATCTGATCTGTCTGGTTTGCTCCTTGATCCTCTCTTCATGTCTTGAGTTCTGTAGTGATTAGGTCCAAGCTTTGAAGTCAATGTTTCAAGGTACGTTTTGCATCCGGGAGCACAACCACTTCCAAACAGCTGCGCTTAAACCAACCGGCCCACCCATCTTGCCTTTCAGCTCTCACGTATCTTTAGAATAATCATGTTACCACCATGTCTTCCTCTGCTGACTTGGTTGGACGGTGAGGCCTTCCTGTGTTCTCTTGAAACCACAGGAGCGCAAAACACTGCCTATCAGCTGCGCTTAAGTCTACCAGCTCTACACACAACAGGTAAACAAACTTCTCTTCAATTAGCAAATTTCATTACAATTATGTAAGGCAACTGCTCTTTCTCTTTCCTTTTGTTTTGGTTTGGTTTAGACACTGAACACTTTCTTATATCCCCTGCTACAGCACTCAAAACTACAGAATAGATTAGAGGCCACAAGATTTGGCTCGATCAAACCTTGACTAATCTATCAAGTTTTGAACATTACCTCCAATGTTCAAACCGCAATGCAACAGATTGAATCAAGCTTCAAGCATGTTCATAATCCTATGCTAAGCAATACTTCCTATAATGACAATGCATGATATTCTGTATTAAGATTAAAGCACATTTTTCATTTAAGCGCAGGAAAACTAGCGACCTTAACCGATTCATTCTTCTTAGATCATTACCTAGTGCTCAACATAAAGAGGGCACCACAAACCAAGTGCAGTATTGTGAGTAATGCAAAAACACTAGAAACGTGCCCCCTCTAACAAGTTATAATCAGTCGATGAATGCAATAAACTGGAGCTGATACACTATCTTAGCACACCTAATACACAATTCAAGCACGTGAACAAAGGTATGGCCTTTAACATCAAAACAACAACACAAGACTTTA
>CAJHQP010007749.1:0-30629 GCA_905132765.1 Moricandia arvensis
GGGAGCGCGAGAGCGAAGCCGCGGCAGCGGGCGAGGAAGGCGGAGGGGAGAGGAGGGCGCGGGGCGAGAGAAGCAGAGAGGGGGGCCGAAGGCAAGGCGGAACCAAGGCGAAAGCGAAAAGGGGGCGGGACCGGGGACAGGGAGCCGACCAGAGAACGACGAAAGAGGGGCAGAGCGAGGGGGCGGCCGAAACAAGGGGGGAACAAGCCGGAAAGGAAGGGGGCGGCGACAGGCCAGGGCAGGGCGGGCGAGACCGGGCGGGCGAACCAGAGGAAAAAGAGGGGCAGAGCCGGAAGGGGAGGGGAGGGCGGGAGGGGGAGCGCGAGAGCGAAGCCGCGGCAGCGGGCGAGGAAGGCGGAGGAGGAGGGAGGGCGCGGGGCGAGAGAAGCAGAGAGGGGGGGCGAAGGCAAGGCGGAACCAAGGCGAAAGCGAAAAAGGGGGCGGGACCGGGGACAGGGAGCCGACCAGAGAACGACGAAAGAGGGGCAGAGCGAGGGGGCGGCCGAAAAAGGGGGGAACAAGCCGGAAAGGAAGGGGGCGGCGACGAGGCCAGGGGCAGGGCGGGGCGAGACCGGGCGGGCGAACCAGAGGGAAAAAGAGGGGGCAGAGCCGGAAGGGGAGGGGGAGGGGCGGGGGGGGGAGCGCGAGAGCGAAGCCGCGGCAGCGGGCGAGGAAGGCGGAGGGGAGGAGGGAGGGCGCGGGGCGAGAGAAGCAGAGAGGGGGGCCGAAGGCAAGGCGGAACCAAGGCGAAAGCGAAAAAGGGGGCGGGACCGGGGGACAGGGAGCCGACCAGAGAACGACGAAAAAGGGGCAGAGCGAGGGGGGCGGCCGAAAAAGGGGGGGAACAAGCCGGAAAGGAAGGGGGCGGCGACGAGGCCAGGGGCAGGGCGGGCGAGACCGGGCGGGCGAACCAGAGGGAAAAAAGAGGGGGCAGAGCCGGAAGGGAGGGGGAGGGGCGGGGGGGGAGCGCGAGAGCGAAGCCGCGGCAGCGGGCGAGGAAGGCGGAGGGAGGAGGGAGGGCGCGGGGCGAGAGAAGCAGAGAGGGGGCCGAAGGCAAGGCGGAACCAAGGCGAAAGGCGAAAAAGGGGGCGGGACCGGGGGACAGGGAGCCGACCAGAGAACGACGAAAAGGGGCAGAGCGAGGGGGGCGGCCGAAAAAGGGGGGAACAAGCCGGAAAGGAAGGGGGCGGCGACGAGGCCAGGGGCAGGGCGGGGCGAGACCGGGCGGGCGAACCAGAGGGAAAAAAGAGGGGCAGAGCCGGAAGGGGAGGGGGAGGGGCGGGGGGGAGCGCGAGAGCGAAGCCGCGGCAGCGGGCGAGGAAGGCGGAGGGGAGGAGGGAGGGCGCGGGGCGAGAGAAGCAGAGAGGGGGGCCGAAGGCAAGGCGGAACCAAGGCGAAAGCGAAAAAGGGGGCGGGGACCGGGGGACAGGGAGCGGACCAGAGAACGACGAAAAGGGGCAGAGCGAGGGGGGCGGCCGAAAAAGGGGGGAACAAGCCGGAAAGGAAGGGGGCGGCGACGAGGCCAGGGGCAGGGCGGGGCGAGACCGGGCGGGCGAACCAGAGGGAAAAAGAGGGGGCAGAGCCGGAAGGGAGGGGGAGGGGCGGGGGGGAGCGCGAGAGCGAAGCCGCGGCAGCGGGCGAGGAAGGCGGAGGGAGGAGGGAGGGCGCGGGGCGAGAGAAGCAGAGAGGGGGCCGAAGGCAAGGCGGAACCAAGGCGAAGCGAAAAAGGGGGCGGGACCGGGGACAGGGAGCCGACCAGAGAACGACGAAAAAGGGGCAGAGCGAGGGGGCGGCCGAAAAAGGGGGAACAAGCCGGAAAGGAAGGGGGCGGCGACGAGGCCAGGGGCAGGGCGGGGCGAGACCGGGCGGGCGAACCAGAGGGAAAAAGAGGGGGCAGAGCCGGAAGGGGAGGGGAGGGGCGGGGGGGAGCGCGAGAGCGAAGCCGCGGCAGCGGGCGAGGAAGGCGGAGGGGAGGAGGGAGGGCGCGGGGCGAGAGAAGCAGAGAGGGGGGCCGAAGGCAAGGCGGAACCAAGGCGAAAGCGAAAAAGGGGGCGGGACCGGGGGACAGGGAGCCGACCAGAGAACGACGAAAAAGGGGCAGAGCGAGGGGGCGGCCGAAAAAGGGGGAACAAGCCGGAAAGGAAGGGGCGGCGACGAGGCCAGGGGCAGGGCGGGGCGAGACCGGGCGGGCGAACCAGAGGGAAAAAAGAGGGGCAGAGCCGGAAGGGGAGGGGGAGGGGCGGGGGGGAGCGCGAGAGCGAAGCCGCGGCAGCGGGCGAGGAAGGCGGAGGGGAGGAGGGAGGGCGCGGGGCGAGAGAAGCAGAGAGGGGGCCGAAGGCAAGGCGGAACCAAGGCGAAAGCGAAAAAGGGGGCGGGACCGGGGACAGGGAGCCGACCAGAGAACGACGAAAAAGGGCAGAGCGAGGGGGCGGCCGAAAAAGGGGGGAACAAGCCGGAAAGGAAGGGGGCGGCGACGAGGCCAGGGGCAGGGCGGGGCGAGACCGGGCGGGCGAACCAGAGGGAAAAAGAGGGGCAGAGCCGGAAGGGAGGGGGAGGGGCGGGGGGGGAGCGCGAGAGCGAAGCCGCGGCAGCGGGCGAGGAAGGCGGAGGGGAGGAGGGAGGGCGCGGGGCGAGAGAAGCAGAGAGGGGGGCCGAAGGCAAGGCGGAACCAAGGCGAAAGCGAAAAAGGGGGGCGGGACCGGGGGACAGGGAGCCGACCAGAGAACGACGAAAAAGGGGCAGAGCGAGGGGGCGGCCGAAAAAGGGGGGAACAAGCCGGAAAGGAAGGGGGCGGCGACGAGGCCAGGGGCAGGGCGGGGCGAGACCGGGCGGGCGAACCAGAGGGAAAAAGAGGGGGCAGAGCCGGAAGGGGAGGGGGGAGGGGCGGGGGGGGAGCGCGAGAGCGAAGCCGCGGCAGCGGGCGAGGAAGGCGGAGGGAGGAGGGAGGGCGCGGGGCGAGAGAAGCAGAGAGGGGGGCCGAAGGCAAGGCGGAACCAAGGCGAAAGCGAAAAAGGGGGCGGGACCGGGGACAGGGAGCCGACCAGAGAACGACGAAAAAGGGGCAGAGCGAGGGGGCGGCCGAAAAAGGGGGAACAAGCCGGAAAGGAAGGGGGCGGCGACGAGGCCAGGGGCAGGGCGGGGCGAGACCGGGCGGGCGAACCAGAGGGAAAAAGAGGGGGCAGAGCCGGAAGGGGAGGGGGAGGGGCGGGGGGGAGCGCGAGAGCGAAGCCGCGGCAGCGGGGCGAGGAAGGCGGAGGGAGGAGGGAGGGCGCGGGGCGAGAGAAGCAGAGAGGGGGGCCGAAGGCAAGGCGGAACCAAGGCGAAAGCGAAAAAGGGGGCGGGACCGGGGACAGGGAGCCGACCAGAGAACGACGAAAAGGGGCAGAGCGAGGGGGCGGCCGAAAAAGGGGGGAACAAGCCGGAAAGGAAGGGGGCGGCGACGAGGCCAGGGGCAGGGCGGGGCGAGACCGGGCGGGCGAACCAGAGGGAAAAAGAGGGGGCAGAGCCGGAAGGGGAGGGGGAGGGGCGGGGGGGAGCGCGAGAGCGAAGCCGCGGCAGCGGGCGAGGAAGGCGGAGGGGAGGAGGGAGGGCGCGGGGCGAGAGAAGCAGAGAGGGGGGCCGAAGGCAAGGCGGAACCAAGGCGAAAGCGAAAAAGGGGGCGGGACCGGGGGACAGGGAGCCGACCAGAGAACGACGAAAAAGGGGCAGAGCGAGGGGGCGGCCGAAAAAGGGGGGAACAAGCCGGAAAGGAAGGGGGCGGCGACGAGGCCAGGGGCAGGGCGGGGCGAGACCGGGCGGGCGAACCAGAGGGAAAAAGAGGGGGCAGAGCCGGAAGGGGAGGGGAGGGCGGGGGGGGAGCGCGAGAGCGAAGCCGCGGCAGCGGGCGAGGAAGGCGGAGGGGAGGAGGGAGGGCGCGGGGCGAGAGAAGCAGAGAGGGGGGCCGAAGGCAAGGCGGAACCAAGGCGAAAGCGAAAAAGGGGGCGGGACCGGGGACAGGGAGCCGACCAGAGAACGACGAAAAAGGGGCAGAGCGAGGGGGGCGGCCGAAAAAGGGGGGAACAAGCCGGAAAGGAAGGGGCGGCGACGAGGCCAGGGGCAGGGCGGGGCGAGACCGGGCGGGCGAACCAGAGGGAAAAAGAGGGGCAGAGCCGGAAGGGGAGGGGGGAGGGGCGGGGGGAGCGCGAGAGCGAAGCCGCGGCAGCGGGCGAGGAAGGCGGAGGGGAGGAGGGAGGGCGCGGGGCGAGAGAAGCAGAGAGGGGGGCCGAAGGCAAGGCGGAACCAAGGCGAAAGCGAAAAAGGGGGCGGGACCGGGGACAGGGAGCCGGACCAGAGAACGACGAAAAAGGGGCAGAGCGAGGGGGCGGCCGAAAAAGGGGGGAACAAGCCGGAAAGGAAGGGGGCGGCGACGAGGCCAGGGGCAGGGCGGGGCGAGACCGGGCGGGCGAACCAGAGGGAAAAAAGAGGGGGCAGAGCCGGAAGGGAGGGGGAGGGGCGGGGGGGGAGCGCGAGAGCGAAGCCGCGGCAGCGGGCGAGGAAGGCGGAGGGGAGGAGGGAGGGCGCGGGGCGAGAGAAGCAGAGAGGGGGGCCGAAGGCAAGGCGGAACCAAGGCGAAAGCGAAAAAGGGGGCGGGACCGGGGGACAGGGAGCCGACCAGAGAACGACGAAAAAGGGGCAGAGCGAGGGGGCGGCCGAAAAAGGGGGAACAAGCCGGAAAGGAAGGGGGCGGCGACGAGGCCAGGGGCAGGGCGGGGCGAGACCGGGCGGGCGAACCAGAGGGAAAAAAGAGGGGCAGAGCCGGAAGGGAGGGGGAGGGCGGGGGGGAGCGCGAGAGCGAAGCCGCGGCAGCGGGCGAGGAAGGCGGAGGGGAGGAGGAGGGCGCGGGGCGAGAGAAGCAGAGAGGGGGGCCGAAGGCAAGGCGGAACCAAGGCGAAAGCGAAAAAGGGGGGCGGGACCGGGGACAGGGAGCCGACCAGAGAACGACGAAAAAGGGGCAGAGCGAGGGGGCGGCCGAAAAAGGGGGGAACAAGCCGGAAAGGAAGGGGCGGCGACGAGGCCAGGGGCAGGGCGGGGCGAGACCGGGCGGGCGAACCAGAGGGAAAAAGAGGGGGCAGAGCCGGAAGGGGAGGGGGAGGGGCGGGGGGGAGCGCGAGAGCGAAGCCGCGGCAGCGGGCGAGGAAGGCGGAGGGAGGAGGGAGGGCGCGGGGCGAGAGAAGCAGAGAGGGGGGCCGAAGGCAAGGCGGAACCAAGGCGAAAGCGAAAAAGGGGGCGGGACCGGGGGACAGGGAGCCGACCAGAGAACGACGAAAAAGGGGCAGAGCGAGGGGGCGGCCGAAAAAGGGGGGAACAAGCCGGAAAGGAAGGGGCGGCGACGAGGCCAGGGGCAGGGCGGGGCGAGACCGGGCGGGCGAACCAGAGGGAAAAAAGAGGGGCAGAGCCGGAAGGGGAGGGGGAGGGGCGGGGGGGAGCGCGAGAGCGAAGCCGCGGCAGCGGGCGAGGAAGGCGGAGGGGAGGAGGGAGGGCGCGGGGCGAGAGAAGCAGAGAGGGGGGCCGAAGGCAAGGCGGAACCAAGGCGAAAGCGAAAAAGGGGGCGGGACCGGGGACAGGGAGCCGACCAGAGAACGACGAAAAGGGGCAGAGCGAGGGGGCGGCCGAAAAAGGGGGGAACAAGCCGGAAAGGAAGGGGGCGGCGACGAGGCCAGGGGCAGGGCGGGGCGAGACCGGGCGGGCGAACCAGAGGGAAAAAGAGGGGGCAGAGCCGGAAGGGAGGGGGAGGGCGGGGGGGGAGCGCGAGAGCGAAGCCGCGGCAGCGGGCGAGGAAGGCGGAGGGAGGAGGGAGGGCGCGGGGCGAGAGAAGCAGAGAGGGGGCCGAAGGCAAGGCGGAACCAAGGCGAAAGCGAAAAAGGGGGCGGGACCGGGGACAGGGAGCCGACCAGAGAACGACGAAAAGGGGCAGAGCGAGGGGGCGGCCGAAAAAGGGGGGAACAAGCCGGAAAGGAAGGGGCGGCGACGAGGCCAGGGGCAGGGCGGGGCGAGACCGGGCGGGCGAACCAGAGGGAAAAAGAGGGGCAGAGCCGGAAGGGAGGGGGAGGGGCGGGGGGGAGCGCGAGAGCGAAGCCGCGGCAGCGGGGAGGAAGGCGGAGGGGAGGAGGGAGGGCGCGGGGCGAGAGAAGCAGAGAGGGGGGCCGAAGGCAAGGCGGAACCAAGGCGAAGCGAAAAAGGGGGCGGGACCGGGGGACAGGGAGCCGACCAGAGAACGACGAAAAGGGGCAGAGCGAGGGGGCGGCCGAAAAAGGGGGGAACAAGCCGGAAAGGAAGGGGGCGGCGACGAGGCCAGGGGCAGGGCGGGGCGAGACCGGGCGGGCGAACCAGAGGGAAAAAGAGGGGCAGAGCCGGAAGGGAGGGGGAGGGCGGGGGGGGAGCGCGAGAGCGAAGCCGCGGCAGCGGGCGAGGAAGGCGGAGGGGCGGGAGGGAGGGCGTGGCGAGAGGAGCAGGAGAGGGGGCCCAAGGCAAGGCGGAACCAAGGCGAAAGCGAAAAGGGGGGCGGACCGGTCAAGGAGCCGACCAGAGAACGCGAAAAGGGCAGAGCGAGCGGCGCGAAAAGGGGGGAACAAGCCGGAAAGGAAGGGGGCGGCGACGAGGCCAGGGCAGGGCGGGCTACCGGGCGGCGAACCAGAGGGAAAAAAAGGGGCAGAGCCGGAAGGGAGGGGGAGGGGCGGGGGGGGGAGCGCGAGATCGAGCGCGCAGGCGGCAGGAAGGCGAGGGGAGAGAGGGCGCTGGCCGAAGAACAGATAGGGGGCCGAAGGCAAGGCGGAACCAAGGCGAACGAAAAGGTGTTGGTGGGTTTGCGTGAGAATCGAGCCAATACATGGACAATAATGGGCATAGCGGCTTTTTTTGCCAAGAAAATTTTATCAAGCCTTAAAGAATTGTGCTTCGATCATTCCATTTGCCAGGGCGTTTCTAGACCTTTCTGTCGAACCAGATTTAAAAATATGATGCATAGCCTTAAGTTTATGTGGTATTGGCTTGATTTTTATCTCGAGATCGAATCCGCTGCATCGGTCGATGAATGCTTATTGTATGAGTTATGTCTCTGGTCGAGATAATCATATATGGTGGGCTAAGTCAAGGCTGAACCAATGCTAAATCTAAAAAGGTGTTCGGTACCTTTTTACATTTATCCGACCATATAACTACTAAAGATGGGCATATCGAGTTTTTCTGCCGAAACAATGTTTTTAACAAGCCTTAAAGGAATTGTGCTTCGACCATTCCATTTGCAGGGCGTTTCTAGACCTTTCTGTCGAACCAGATTTAAAAAATGATGGGCATAGCCTTAAGTTTATGTGGTATTGGCTTGATTTTTATCTCGAGATCGAATCCGCTGCATCGGTCGATGAATGCTTATTGTATGAGTTATGTCTCTGGTCGAGATAATCTTATATGGTGGGCTAAGTCAAGGCTGAACCAATGCTAAATCTAAAAAGGTGTTCGGTACCTTTTTACATTTATCCGACCATATAACTACTAAAGATGGGCATATCGAGTTTTTCTGCCGAAACAATGTTTTTAACAAGCCTTAAAGGAATTGTGCTTCGACCATTCCATTTGCAGGGCGTTTCTAGACCTTTCTGTCGAACCAGATTTAATAAAGATGGGGCATAGCCTTAAGTTTATGTGGTATTGGCTTGATTTTTATCTCGAGATCGAATCCGCTGCATCGGTCGATGAATGCTTATTGTATGAGTTATGTCTCTGGTCGAGATAATCATATATGGTGGGCTAAGTCAAGGCTGAACCAATGCTAAATCTAAAAAGGTGTTCGGTACCTTTTTACATTTATCCGACCATATAACTACTAAAGATGGGCATATCGAGTTTTTCTGCCGAAACAATGTTTTTAACAAGCCTTAAAGGAATTGTGCTTCGACCATTCCATTTGCAGGGCGTTTCTAGACCTTTCTGTCGAACCAGATTTAAAAAATATGATGCATAGCCTTAAGTTTATGTGGTATTGGCTTGATTTTTATCTCGAGATCGAATCCGCTGCATCGGTCGATGAATGCTTATTGTATGAGTTATGTCTCTGGTCGAGATAATCTTATATGGTGGGCTAAGTCAAGGCTGAACCAATGCTAAATCTAAAAAGGTGTTCGGTACCTTTTTACATTTATCCGACCATATAACTACTAAAGATGGGCATATCGAGTTTTTCTGCCGAAACAATGTTTTTAACAAGCCTTAAAGGAATTGTGCTTCGACCATTCCATTTGCAGGGCGTTTCTAGACCTTTCTGTCGAACCAGATTTAAAAAATATGATGCATAGCCTTAAGTTTATGTGGTATTGGCTTGATTTTTATCTCGAGATCGAATCCGCTGCATCGGTCGATGAATGCTTATTGTATGAGTTATGTCTCTGGTCGAGATAATCATATATGGTGGGCTAAGTCAAGGCTGAACCAATGCTAAATCTAAAAAGGTGTTCGGTACCTTTTTACATTTATCCGACCATATAACTACTAAAGATGGGCATATCGAGTTTTTCTGCCGAAACAATGTTTTTAACAAGCCTTAAAGGAATTGTGCTTCGACCATTCCATTTGCAGGGCGTTTCTAGACCTTTCTGTCGAACCAGATTTAAAAAATATGATGCATAGCCTTAAGTTTATGTGGTATTGGCTTGATTTTTATCTCGAGATCGAATCCGCTGCATCGGTCGATGAATGCTTATTGTATGAGTTATGTCTCTGGTCGAGATAATCATATATGGTGGGCTAAGTCAAGGCTGAACCAATGCTAAATCTAAAAAGGTGTTCGGTACCTTTTTACATTTATCCGACCATATAACTACTAAAGATGGGCATATCGAGTTTTTCTGCCGAAACAATGTTTTTAACAAGCCTTAAAGGAATTGTGCTTCGACCATTCCATTTGCAGGGCGTTTCTAGACCTTTCTGTCGAACCAGATTTAAAAAATATGATGCATAGCCTTAAGTTTATGTGGTATTGGCTTGATTTTTATCTCGAGATCGAATCCGCTGCATCGGTCGATGAATGCTTATTGTATGAGTTATGTCTCTGGTCGAGATAATCTTATATGGTGGGCTAAGTCAAGGCTGAACCAATGCTAAATCTAAAAAGGTGTTCGGTACCTTTTTACATTTATCCGACCATATAACTACTAAAGATGGGCATATCGAGTTTTTCTGCCGAAACAATGTTTTTAACAAGCCTTAAAGGAATTGTGCTTCGACCATTCCATTTGCAGGGCGTTTCTAGACCTTTCTGTCGAACCAGATTTAAAAAATATGATGCATAGCCTTAAGTTTATGTGGTATTGGCTTGATTTTTATCTCGAGATCGAATCCGCTGCATCGGTCGATGAATGCTTATTGTATGAGTTATGTCTCTGGTCGAGATAATCTTATATGGTGGGCTAAGTCAAGGCTGAACCAATGCTAAATCTAAAAAGGTGTTCGGTACCTTTTTACATTTATCCGACCATATAACTACTAAAGATGGGCATATCGAGTTTTTCTGCCGAAACAATGTTTTTAACAAGCCTTAAAGGAATTGTGCTTCGACCATTCCATTTGCAGGGCGTTTCTAGACCTTTCTGTCGAACCAGATTTAAAAAATATGATGCATAGCCTTAAGTTTATGTGGTATTGGCTTGATTTTTATCTCGAGATCGAATCCGCTGCATCGGTCGATGAATGCTTATTGTATGAGTTATGTCTCTGGTCGAGATAATCTTATATGGTGGGCTAAGTCAAGGCTGAACCAATGCTAAATCTAAAAAGGTGTTCGGTACCTTTTTACATTTATCCGACCATATAACTACTAAAGATGGGCATATCGAGTTTTTCTGCCGAAACAATGTTTTTAACAAGCCTTAAAGGAATTGTGCTTCGACCATTCCATTTGCAGGGCGTTTCTAGACCTTTCTGTCGAACCAGATTTAAAAATATGATGGCATAGCCTTAAGTTTATGTGGTATTGGCTTGATTTTTATCTCGAGATCGAATCCGCTGCATCGGTCGATGAATGCTTATTGTATGAGTTATGTCTCTGGTCGAGATAATCATATATGGTGGGCTAAGTCAAGGCTGAACCAATGCTAAATCTAAAAAGGTGTTCGGTACCTTTTTACATTTATCCGACCATATAACTACTAAAGATGGGCATATCGAGTTTTTCTGCCGAAACAATGTTTTTAACAAGCCTTAAAGGAATTGTGCTTCGACCATTCCATTTGCAGGGCGTTTCTAGACCTTTCTGTCGAACCAGATTTAAAAAATATGATGCATAGCCTTAAGTTTATGTGGTATTGGCTTGATTTTTATCTCGAGATCGAATCCGCTGCATCGGTCGATGAATGCTTATTGTATGAGTTATGTCTCTGGTCGAGATAATCTTATATGGTGGGCTAAGTCAAGGCTGAACCAATGCTAAATCTAAAAAGGTGTTCGGTACCTTTTTACATTTATCCGACCATATAACTACTAAAGATGGGCATATCGAGTTTTTCTGCCGAAACAATGTTTTTAACAAGCCTTAAAGGAATTGTGCTTCGACCATTCCATTTGCAGGGCGTTTCTAGACCTTTCTGTCGAACCAGATTTAAAAATATGATGCATAGCCTTAAGTTTATGTGGTATTGGCTTGATTTTTATCTCGAGATCGAATCCGCTGCATCGGTCGATGAATGCTTATTGTATGAGTTATGTCTCTGGTCGAGATAATCATATATGGTGGGCTAAGTCAAGGCTGAACCAATGCTAAATCTAAAAAGGTGTTCGGTACCTTTTTACATTTATCCGACCATATAACTACTAAAGATGGGCATATCGAGTTTTTCTGCCGAAACAATGTTTTTAACAAGCCTTAAAGGAATTGTGCTTCGACCATTCCATTTGCAGGGCGTTTCTAGACCTTTCTGTCGAACCAGATTTAAAAAATATGATGCATAGCCTTAAGTTTATGTGGTATTGGCTTGATTTTTATCTCGAGATCGAATCCGCTGCATCGGTCGATGAATGCTTATTGTATGAGTTATGTCTCTGGTCGAGATAATCTTATATGGTGGGCTAAGTCAAGGCTGAACCAATGCTAAATCTAAAAAGGTGTTCGGTACCTTTTTACATTTATCCGACCATATAACTACTAAAGATGGGCATATCGAGTTTTTCTGCCGAAACAATGTTTTTAACAAGCCTTAAAGGAATTGTGCTTCGACCATTCCATTTGCAGGGCGTTTCTAGACCTTTCTGTCGAACCAGATTTAAAAAATATGATGCATAGCCTTAAGTTTATGTGGTATTGGCTTGATTTTTATCTCGAGATCGAATCCGCTGCATCGGTCGATGAATGCTTATTGTATGAGTTATGTCTCTGGTCGAGATAATCATATATGGTGGGCTAAGTCAAGGCTGAACCAATGCTAAATCTAAAAAGGTGTTCGGTACCTTTTTACATTTATCCGACCATATAACTACTAAAGATGGGCATATCGAGTTTTTCTGCCGAAACAATGTTTTTAACAAGCCTTAAAGGAATTGTGCTTCGACCATTCCATTTGCAGGGCGTTTCTAGACCTTTCTGTCGAACCAGATTTAAAAATATGATGCATAGCCTTAAGTTTATGTGGTATTGGCTTGATTTTTATCTCGAGATCGAATCCGCTGCATCGGTCGATGAATGCTTATTGTATGAGTTATGTCTCTGGTCGAGATAATCATATATGGTGGGCTAAGTCAAGGCTGAACCAATGCTAAATCTAAAAAGGTGTTCGGTACCTTTTTACATTTATCCGACCATATAACTACTAAAGATGGGCATATCGAGTTTTTCTGCCGAAACAATGTTTTTAACAAGCCTTAAAGGAATTGTGCTTCGACCATTCCATTTGCAGGGCGTTTCTAGACCTTTCTGTCGAACCAGATTTAAAAAATATGATGCATAGCCTTAAGTTTATGTGGTATTGGCTTGATTTTTATCTCGAGATCGAATCCGCTGCATCGGTCGATGAATGCTTATTGTATGAGTTATGTCTCTGGTCGAGATAATCTTATATGGTGGGCTAAGTCAAGGCTGAACCAATGCTAAATCTAAAAAGGTGTTCGGTACCTTTTTACATTTATCCGACCATATAACTACTAAAGATGGGCATATCGAGTTTTTCTGCCGAAACAATGTTTTTAACAAGCCTTAAAGGAATTGTGCTTCGACCATTCCATTTGCAGGGCGTTTCTAGACCTTTCTGTCGAACCAGATTTAAAAAATATGATGCATAGCCTTAAGTTTATGTGGTATTGGCTTGATTTTTATCTCGAGATCGAATCCGCTGCATCGGTCGATGAATGCTTATTGTATGAGTTATGTCTCTGGTCGAGATAATCTTATATGGTGGGCTAAGTCAAGGCTGAACCAATGCTAAATCTAAAAAGGTGTTCGGTACCTTTTTACATTTATCCGACCATATAACTACTAAAGATGGGCATATCGAGTTTTTCTGCCGAAACAATGTTTTTAACAAGCCTTAAAGGAATTGTGCTTCGACCATTCCATTTGCAGGGCGTTTCTAGACCTTTCTGTCGAACCAGATTTAAAAAATATGATGCATAGCCTTAAGTTTATGTGGTATTGGCTTGATTTTTATCTCGAGATCGAATCCGCTGCATCGGTCGATGAATGCTTATTGTATGAGTTATGTCTCTGGTCGAGATAATCATATATGGTGGGCTAAGTCAAGGCTGAACCAATGCTAAATCTAAAAAGGTGTTCGGTACCTTTTTACATTTATCCGACCATATAACTACTAAAGATGGGCATATCGAGTTTTTCTGCCGAAACAATGTTTTTAACAAGCCTTAAAGGAATTGTGCTTCGACCATTCCATTTGCAGGGCGTTTCTAGACCTTTCTGTCGAACCAGATTTAAAAAATATGATGCATAGCCTTAAGTTTATGTGGTATTGGCTTGATTTTTATCTCGAGATCGAATCCGCTGCATCGGTCGATGAATGCTTATTGTATGAGTTATGTCTCTGGTCGAGATAATCTTATATGGTGGGCTAAGTCAAGGCTGAACCAATGCTAAATCTAAAAAGGTGTTCGGTACCTTTTTACATTTATCCGACCATATAACTACTAAAGATGGGCATATCGAGTTTTTCTGCCGAAACAATGTTTTTAACAAGCCTTAAAGGAATTGTGCTTCGACCATTCCATTTGCAGGGCGTTTCTAGACCTTTCTGTCGAACCAGATTTAAAAAATATGATGCATAGCCTTAAGTTTATGTGGTATTGGCTTGATTTTTATCTCGAGATCGAATCCGCTGCATCGGTCGATGAATGCTTATTGTATGAGTTATGTCTCTGGTCGAGATAATCATATATGGTGGGCTAAGTCAAGGCTGAACCAATGCTAAATCTAAAAAGGTGTTCGGTACCTTTTTACATTTATCCGACCATATAACTACTAAAGATGGGCATATCGAGTTTTTCTGCTGAAACAATGTTTTTAACAAGCCTTAAAGGAATTGTGCTTCGACCATTCCATTTGCAGGGCGTTTCTAGACCTTTCTGTCGAACCAGATTTAATAAAGATGGGGCATAGCCTTAAGTTTATGTGGTATTGGATTGATTTTTATCTCGAGATCGAATCCGCTGCATCGGTTGATGAATGCTTATTCTATGAGTTATGTCTCTGGTCGATGTAAGAATATTAAATATATTGTAGAAGAATACAGGAGAGAATGATGAGAATTCGTGACTAGAGAGAGAGAGAGAGTATGAAGAGAATGTTGTTTGTATGGAAGAGAGAATAGAGAGAATAATGAAGGATTCTTTCTCCTTGATTCTGAATAATGTGGTTACAATGGTTTAAGTAGACACCAAGAGGAGCCTACTGCCCATACATGAATAAACAATAGAAACAATATAATAAGAGACCCATGCTGATCTAGATCTAATGTTTGGAGTGAGAGGAGCAAAAAGGAGACAGCATGTGCTTGGCTAGCATGGGGGATGAGCAAGTTGCTGAGTGGTCCTTGTCTTGCAAGTGAGTGAGTGCTTCTGACCTTGTCTATGCACGTGAAGTAGCTCCCCTTAGGTCTCCTTCACGTGATCTACATCTCCCCATAGTCTTCTTAGTTTATTTCAAATGCCTCTCCTCTTTTCTTTGCTTGCAAGTCACGTTAGGTCACTCCTTTCTTCTTTGCTTGCAAGTCACGTTAGGTCTCTCTTCTTTGCTTGATCTCAACACATTATTTATCTTCATTCCAACACTCCCCCTCAAGCTTGACCATAGGAGATCCTTGGACAAGCTTGGAACCTTGAAGAATCTCCCTCATTAAAAACCTTAGCCAGAAAACCCATTTGGGATAAAACCAACTAAGGAAAAGAGTAGAGTTCTTCAAAGCCTAGGGATTGGCCAGTGAGCCTAAGGAACTTCAGGTAACTCATGGTGGAGTCCTTAGGCTCTGGATCGTGGCCTAACTTGTGCTGCAAGTGTGAACTCCACATCTTGCACACACCAGTATCTTGGACTCTTCTTAGACCCTGGTTTTAGTCTCCCCCTCTCTTCTGACTACTCGCCATCTTGAAAGGTAAGGATGGACCGGTTCTTTGCGCCTTGAGTCTCAAGTAAGGTACCATCTTCTTTCTCAGCCTTGGTTTCTTCTTCTTATTGAATAACCACCAAGGTCTCCATCTTCTCAAATCATTGAAGCCTCTTAATACTCCCCCTCAAGCTTGACCATGTGGAACAAGTCAAGCTTAGGAGGATTGCTTCATGATCTTGGAATGCTAATGTCTTCATCAGCTCTTGAAACAAAGTCGCGGGTACACCTCCCCGGGGCTCTTGGTCGCTGCTGTTTCATCTACTCGCGCGCGGGTGCTTTACCCCGCAGCCACACCCTGCTCTGAAGGTCTTCAACTTGTGGATGCTGCAGGCGAGTGACATGAGCCGCGGCATAGGGTCGCTAGCTCTCCACCGCGGGTAGCATCACCCGCGGCCTGTGACCGCACCAAGCTTCTTGTCTAGACACGCCACTGCCTAAACCTGGATAGCTTCATCTTCATTTTCTGATACATTATCCCACAGGTGCATCAGCTCTTTGGAAAATACACTAAACAATCATTCAAAGCATTTCAAGTAATAATCATATAAACGAATTGAAATGAGAGTTTTATGTGCTTCCCTTTCTTAAGAATGGTGGGGAGTGAACTCCACTTGAATTCCCCACTTGATAAGGCGGTACTCGGCTCCTTAAAGCTTTATCAACCAGGTACATGCACACGTGCTATGGGCTGATTCATAGCTTCCCAACTGAAGGTAACTGTTCTAACTCCATGTAGAAGCTGATCCATAGCTTCCTAACTAGAAGGTAACTGTTCTAACTCCACGCCTTGGGCTGATTCATAGCATTCCAATCAGCCTGCCTCTACACCTGATCTTCTTGTCAAGTAGTCTCTGTTGGCCCTCTGTTCTAACACCAAGTTGTTGCTGTCCTTGTTGTGGCTTCTTTGAACCGGTTTATGATGTGAGGTGAGGCAATGGACGACTTGGATCTTCAGGATTGCTCATCATTACCCCTCCTCAAGCTTGATCCAGAGAGTATAGATGAAGGACCAAGCTTGGAAGTGAGCAATACTGAGCTTAAAACCAGGAGCGCATCACCCCTACAGCTGCGCTTAAGCCAACCAGTTTCTCCCTTGATCTTTTCTCCATTGCTTTTGGACCACCGGTATCCTCATGACTTAGGTGATGACCCTCCTTGAGTGTCTACTGAACCAGGAGCTCAACAGCCAAACGGCCTGCGCTTAATTCAACCGGTTCTACATTCTTCCTTGTGCGTCTCTTGAACCAGGAGCTCAACAACCTTCATGGTCTGCGGTTCTTATAACCGGTTCTTCTCTCCATGGTCAGGAATATACATCATGTGTAGGCTCTGGATTTACAGGAATTTACATCATGTGTAGGCTCTGATCAGCATGGGCAGTATCTTCTCTCCATGGTCAGGAATGTACATCATGTGTAGGCTCTGGATTTACAGGAATTTACATCATGTGTAGGCTCTGAACAGCATGGGCATAGCCTTCTCCTTTGTCTTGGTTTGATGATGGACAGATGACAACCCTTGTGTACCTGAAACACCACTCAAACTCCAGCAAGAATTAGACCATTCATTAGGATCAGAGCTTGATAACTCACCAAGTCTGATCCATAATGATTAACGAGATGCAATGGACAGAATCTAAACAAATTATTCAGTTCAAATCCATGCAACCAATTCACTAAATGCTCATGTATGATAACTCATCAGTTACAAGGCATCTAGGCTAATTTTATCACACATATGACAATAACAGAATGCAATGACAATTTATGACAGTAGCATAGACTAGACAACTCATCTAATCAAGCTACACAAACACATGAGCTAAGACAAGAACAAGACACAACAATGCTAGAAATCTCCTAGACCAGTACACATGTATCAAGCAACAATTTTAAGCAATAGCTATATGAATGCACAATATTCAATTCAAGACAACATGAGATAACAAGCAACTAAATGCACATAACACAAGCTAATGGTTACTGGTTTCATCAAGACCATAGGGACCAGTAGTTTAGACCAACTAGTTTCATGATGGACTACCTAGACCATTAACACAGAATAACAATGAAATGGATTGAACCAGATGCTATATGATCATGCTAGCAAACTTACTTACTCCTAGAACAATGCATACACGATGTTAAAGTATCATGGGACAGAAACTAGGTTCAACAACTCTAGTAACATTGAGCTGTCCCTAAGATACTAACAACACACTCAATACAACCAGAAACAATTTAAATAATTAAACACGCTCTTATTGAATTTTAGGAGGCTAACTTACAACCAAGGAACCTGAGCTAGTTCCTTGAACCTCCATGGCTGTGAATCACTTGAATTTGAAGGGCTTGTGGTGTGGATTGACTGTCCAACACCTCTTCTTCTTGATTCTCTCCTTCTGGTCAAGGAGACACTTCAAACCCCTCCTGTCCTCTTGCTGGTCGTGGGTGTTTTTGGTCAGAAACACATCTTCAGCATAACTGGCCAGAGAATGATTAGAACAACTTAGCTTTAATGCTTCTTTAGTGACCTTTCTCCAAGAATGGTTTCTTCCATGGATTATCTTCAGCATTTTGGACCAGATGAGGTGGTTTGGCTTCTTCTTTGGACTCCTTACAGCTACTGAAGTCGCCATTTCCTTTGAGCTCTCCATCTTAGAGAGTTTGGAGCAGTGGATAATAGTATGTACCAACTGGTTTTGCAAGAAACAGAACTTGAAACTGAACCTTTGATGAAGCTTGCTGGACTGAGCTGAAGCTTTGTTGAGTTCCAGAGACTTGTATACTGTCTTATGTTGAGTTATGACAAGATTCTTCCACTCTTGGAAGACCTTTGGACCAGTGGATAAAGAGATGTAGCAGAAACTGTTTTGGAGATAGTTTTGAGAATATGATGATTTGCGGAAGTTGATGATTTGCGGAAGCGATGAAGTTTTCAGGAGCTTGGGAGCTCTGATACCATGTAAGAATATTAAATATATTGTAGAAGAATACAGGAGAGAATGATGAGAATTCGTGACTAGAGAGAGAGAGAGAGTATGAAGAGAATGTTGTTTGTATGGAAGAGAGAATAGAGAGAATAATGAAGGATTCTTTCTCCTTGATTCTGAATAATGTGGTTACAATGGTTTAAGTAGACACCAAGAGGAGCCTACTGCCCATACATGAATAAACAATAGAAACAATATAATAAGAGACCCATGCTGATCTAGATCTAATGTTTGGAGTGAGAGGAGCAAAAAGGAGACAGCATGTGCTTGGCTAGCATGGGGGATGAGCAAGTTGCTGAGTGGTCCTTGTCTTGCAAGTGAGTGAGTGCTTCTGACCTTGTCTATGCACGTGAAGTAGCTCCCCTTAGGTCTCCTTCACGTGATCTACATCTCCCCATAGTCTTCTTAGTTTATTTCAAATGCCTCTCCTCTTTTCTTTGCTTGCAAGTCACGTTAGGTCACTCCTTTCTTCTTTGCTTGCAAGTCACGTTAGGTCTCTCTTCTTTGCTTGATCTCAACACATTATTTATCTTCATTCCAACAGTCGAGATAATCATATATGGTGGGCTAAGTCAAGGCTGAACCAATGCTAAATCTAAAAAGGTGTTCGGTACCTTTTTACATTTATCCGACCATATAACTACTAAAGATGGGCATATCGAGTTTTTCTGCCGAAACAATGTTTTTAACAAGCCTTAAAGGAATTGTGCTTCGACCATTCCATTTGCAGGGCGTTTCTAGACCTTTCTGTCGAACCAGATTTAGTAAAGATGGGGAATAGCCTTAAGTTTATGTGGTATTGGCTTGATTTTTATCTCGAGATCGAATCCGCTGCATCGGTCGATGAATGCTTATTGTATGAGTTATGTCTCTGGTCGAGATAATCATATATGGTGGGCTAAGTCAAGGCTGAACCAATGCTAAATCTAAAAAGGTGTTCGGTACCTTTTTACATTTATCCGACCATATAACTACTAAAGATGGGCATATCGAGTTTTTCTGCCGAAACAATGTTTTTAACAAGCCTTAAAGGAATTGTGCTTCGACCATTCCATTTGCAGGGCGTTTCTAGACCTTTCTGTCGAACCAGATTTAATAAAGATGGGCATAGCCTTAAGTTTATGTGGTATTGGCTTGATTTTTATCTCGAGATCGAATCCGCTGCATCGGTCGATGAATGCTTATTGTATGAGTTATGTCTCTGGTCGAGATAATCATATATGGTGGGCTAAGTCAAGGCTGAACCAATGCTAAATCTAAAAAGGTGTTCGGTACCTTTTTACATTTATCCGACCATATAACTACTAAAGATGGGCATATCGAGTTTTTCTGCCGAAACAATGTTTTTAACAAGCCTTAAAGGAATTGTGCTTCGACCATTCCATTTGCAGGGCGTTTCTAGACCTTTCTGTCGAACCAGATTTAATAAAGATGGGGCATAGCCTTAAGTTTATGTGGTATTGGCTTGATTTTTATCTCGAGATCGAATCCGCTGCATCGGTCGATGAATGCTTATTGTATGAGTTATGTCTCTGGTCGAGATAATCATATATGGTGGGCTAAGTCAAGGCTGAACCAATGCTAAATCTAAAAAGGTGTTCGGTACCTTTTTACATTTATCCGACCATATAACTACTAAAGATGGGCATATCGAGTTTTTCTGCCGAAACAATGTTTTTAACAAGCCTTAAAGGAATTGTGCTTCGACCATTCCATTTGCAGGGCGTTTCTAGACCTTTCTGTCGAACCAGATTTAATAAAGATGGGGCATAGCCTTAAGTTTATGTGGTATTGGCTTGATTTTTATCTCGAGATCGAATCCGCTGCATCGGTCGATGAATGCTTATTGTATGAGTTATGTCTCTGGTCGAGATAATCTTATATGGTGGGCTAAGTCAAGGCTGAACCAATGCTAAATCTAAAAAGGTGTTCGGTACCTTTTTACATTTATCCGACCATATAACTACTAAAGATGGGCATATCGAGTTTTTCTGCCGAAACAATGTTTTTAACAAGCCTTAAAGGAATTGTGCTTCGACCATTCCATTTGCAGGGCGTTTCTAGACCTTTCTGTCGAACCAGATTTAATAAAGATGAGGCATAGCCTTAAGTTTATGTGGTATTGGCTTGATTTTTATCTCGAGATCGAATCCGCTGCATCGGTCGATGAATGCTTATTGTATGAGTTATGTCTCTGGTCGAGATAATCATATATGGTGGGCTAAGTCAAGGCTGAACCAATGCTAAATCTAAAAAGGTGTTCGGTACCTTTTTACATTTATCCGACCATATAACTACTAAAGATGGGCATATCGAGTTTTTCTGCCGAAACAATGTTTTTAACAAGCCTTAAAGGAATTGTGCTTCGACCATTCCATTTGCAGGGCGTTTCTAGACCTTTCTGTCGAACCAGATTTAAAAAATATGATGCATAGCCTTAAGTTTATGTGGTATTGGCTTGATTTTTATCTCGAGATCGAATCCGCTGCATCGGTCGATGAATGCTTATTGTATGAGTTATGTCTCTGGTCGAGATAATCTTATATGGTGGGCTAAGTCAAGGCTGAACCAATGCTAAATCTAAAAAGGTGTTCGGTACCTTTTTACATTTATCCGACCATATAACTACTAAAGATGGGCATATCGAGTTTTTCTGCCGAAACAATGTTTTTAACAAGCCTTAAAGGAATTGTGCTTCGACCATTCCATTTGCAGGGCGTTTCTAGACCTTTCTGTCGAACCAGATTTAAAAAATATGATGCATAGCCTTAAGTTTATGTGGTATTGGCTTGATTTTTATCTCGAGATCGAATCCGCTGCATCGGTCGATGAATGCTTATTGTATGAGTTATGTCTCTGGTCGAGATAATCTTATATGGTGGGCTAAGTCAAGGCTGAACCAATGCTAAATCTAAAAAGGTGTTCGGTACCTTTTTACATTTATCCGACCATATAACTACTAAAGATGGGCATATCGAGTTTTTCTGCCGAAACAATGTTTTTAACAAGCCTTAAAGGAATTGTGCTTCGACCATTCCATTTGCAGGGCGTTTCTAGACCTTTCTGTCGAACCAGATTTAAAAATATGATGCATAGCCTTAAGTTTATGTGGTATTGGCTTGATTTTTATCTCGAGATCGAATCCGCTGCATCGGTCGATGAATGCTTATTGTATGAGTTATGTCTCTGGTCGAGATAATCATATATGGTGGGCTAAGTCAAGGCTGAACCAATGCTAAATCTAAAAAGGTGTTCGGTACCTTTTTACATTTATCCGACCATATAACTACTAAAGATGGGCATATCGAGTTTTTCTGCCGAAACAATGTTTTTAACAAGCCTTAAAGGAATTGTGCTTCGACCATTCCATTTGCAGGGCGTTTCTAGACCTTTCTGTCGAACCAGATTTAAAAAATATGATGCATAGCCTTAAGTTTATGTGGTATTGGCTTGATTTTTATCTCGAGATCGAATCCGCTGCATCGGTCGATGAATGCTTATTGTATGAGTTATGTCTCTGGTCGAGATAATCTTATATGGTGGGCTAAGTCAAGGCTGAACCAATGCTAAATCTAAAAAGGTGTTCGGTACCTTTTTACATTTATCCGACCATATAACTACTAAAGATGGGCATATCGAGTTTTTCTGCCGAAACAATGTTTTTAACAAGCCTTAAAGGAATTGTGCTTCGACCATTCCATTTGCAGGGCGTTTCTAGACCTTTCTGTCGAACCAGATTTAAAAAATATGATGCATAGCCTTAAGTTTATGTGGTATTGGCTTGATTTTTATCTCGAGATCGAATCCGCTGCATCGGTCGATGAATGCTTATTGTATGAGTTATGTCTCTGGTCGAGATAATCATATATGGTGGGCTAAGTCAAGGCTGAACCAATGCTAAATCTAAAAAGGTGTTCGGTACCTTTTTACATTTATCCGACCATATAACTACTAAAGATGGGCATATCGAGTTTTTCTGCCGAAACAATGTTTTTAACAAGCCTTAAAGGAATTGTGCTTCGACCATTCCATTTGCAGGGCGTTTCTAGACCTTTCTGTCGAACCAGATTTAAAAAATGATGGGCATAGCCTTAAGTTTATGTGGTATTGGCTTGATTTTTATCTCGAGATCGAATCCGCTGCATCGGTCGATGAATGCTTATTGTATGAGTTATGTCTCTGGTCGAGATAATCATATATGGTGGGCTAAGTCAAGGCTGAACCAATGCTAAATCTAAAAAGGTGTTCGGTACCTTTTTACATTTATCCGACCATATAACTACTAAAGATGGGCATATCGAGTTTTTCTGCCGAAACAATGTTTTTAACAAGCCTTAAAGGAATTGTGCTTCGACCATTCCATTTGCAGGGCGTTTCTAGACCTTTCTGTCGAACCAGATTTAAAAAATGATGGGCATAGCCTTAAGTTTATGTGGTATTGGCTTGATTTTTATCTCGAGATCGAATCCGCTGCATCGGTCGATGAATGCTTATTGTATGAGTTATGTCTCTGGTCGAGATAATCATATATGGTGGGCTAAGTCAAGGCTGAACCAATGCTAAATCTAAAAAGGTGTTCGGTACCTTTTTACATTTATCCGACCATATAACTACTAAAGATGGGCATATCGAGTTTTTCTGCCGAAACAATGTTTTTAACAAGCCTTAAAGGAATTGTGCTTCGACCATTCCATTTGCAGGGCGTTTCTAGACCTTTCTGTCGAACCAGATTTAAAAATATGATGGCATAGCCTTAAGTTTATGTGGTATTGGCTTGATTTTTATCTCGAGATCGAATCCGCTGCATCGGTCGATGAATGCTTATTGTATGAGTTATGTCTCTGGTCGAGATAATCATATATGGTGGGCTAAGTCAAGGCTGAACCAATGCTAAATCTAAAAAGGTGTTCGGTACCTTTTTACATTTATCCGACCATATAACTACTAAAGATGGGCATATCGAGTTTTTCTGCCGAAACAATGTTTTTAACAAGCCTTAAAGGAATTGTGCTTCGACCATTCCATTTGCAGGGCGTTTCTAGACCTTTCTGTCGAACCAGATTTAAAAAAGATGGGCATAGCCTTAAGTTTATGTGGTATTGGCTTGATTTTTATCTCGAGATCGAATCCGCTGCATCGGTCGATGAATGCTTATTGTATGAGTTATGTCTCTGGTCGAGATAATCATATATGGTGGGCTAAGTCAAGGCTGAACCAATGCTAAATCTAAAAAGGTGTTCGGTACCTTTTTACATTTATCCGACCATATAACTACTAAAGATGGGCATATCGAGTTTTTCTGCCGAAACAATGTTTTTAACAAGCCTTAAAGGAATTGTGCTTCGACCATTCCATTTGCAGGGCGTTTCTAGACCTTTCTGTCGAACCAGATTTAAAAAATATGATGCATAGCCTTAAGTTTATGTGGTATTGGCTTGATTTTTATCTCGAGATCGAATCCGCTGCATCGGTCGATGAATGCTTATTGTATGAGTTATGTCTCTGGTCGAGATAATCTTATATGGTGGGCTAAGTCAAGGCTGAACCAATGCTAAATCTAAAAAGGTGTTCGGTACCTTTTTACATTTATCCGACCATATAACTACTAAAGATGGGCATATCGAGTTTTTCTGCCGAAACAATGTTTTTAACAAGCCTTAAAGGAATTGTGCTTCGACCATTCCATTTGCAGGGCGTTTCTAGACCTTTCTGTCGAACCAGATTTAAAAAATATGATGCATAGCCTTAAGTTTATGTGGTATTGGCTTGATTTTTATCTCGAGATCGAATCCGCTGCATCGGTCGATGAATGCTTATTGTATGAGTTATGTCTCTGGTCGAGATAATCATATATGGTGGGCTAAGTCAAGGCTGAACCAATGCTAAATCTAAAAAGGTGTTCGGTACCTTTTTACATTTATCCGACCATATAACTACTAAAGATGGGCATATCGAGTTTTTCTGCCGAAACAATGTTTTTAACAAGCCTTAAAGGAATTGTGCTTCGACCATTCCATTTGCAGGGCGTTTCTAGACCTTTCTGTCGAACCAGATTTAAAAATATGATGGCATAGCCTTAAGTTTATGTGGTATTGGCTTGATTTTTATCTCGAGATCGAATCCGCTGCATCGGTCGATGAATGCTTATTGTATGAGTTATGTCTCTGGTCGAGATAATCATATATGGTGGGCTAAGTCAAGGCTGAACCAATGCTAAATCTAAAAAGGTGTTCGGTACCTTTTTACATTTATCCGACCATATAACTACTAAAGATGGGCATATCGAGTTTTTCTGCCGAAACAATGTTTTTAACAAGCCTTAAAGGAATTGTGCTTCGACCATTCCATTTGCAGGGCGTTTCTAGACCTTTCTGTCGAACCAGATTTAAAAATATGATGGCATAGCCTTAAGTTTATGTGGTATTGGCTTGATTTTTATCTCGAGATCGAATCCGCTGCATCGGTCGATGAATGCTTATTGTATGAGTTATGTCTCTGGTCGAGATAATCATATATGGTGGGCTAAGTCAAGGCTGAACCAATGCTAAATCTAAAAAGGTGTTCGGTACCTTTTTACATTTATCCGACCATATAACTACTAAAGATGGGCATATCGAGTTTTTCTGCCGAAACAATGTTTTTAACAAGCCTTAAAGGAATTGTGCTTCGACCATTCCATTTGCAGGGCGTTTCTAGACCTTTCTGTCGAACCAGATTTAAAAAATATGATGCATAGCCTTAAGTTTATGTGGTATTGGCTTGATTTTTATCTCGAGATCGAATCCGCTGCATCGGTCGATGAATGCTTATTGTATGAGTTATGTCTCTGGTCGAGATAATCATATATGGTGGGCTAAGTCAAGGCTGAACCAATGCTAAATCTAAAAAGGTGTTCGGTACCTTTTTACATTTATCCGACCATATAACTACTAAAGATGGGCATATCGAGTTTTTCTGCCGAAACAATGTTTTTAACAAGCCTTAAAGGAATTGTGCTTCGACCATTCCATTTGCAGGGCGTTTCTAGACCTTTCTGTCGAACCAGATTTAAAAAATGATGGGCATAGCCTTAAGTTTATGTGGTATTGGCTTGATTTTTATCTCGAGATCGAATCCGCTGCATCGGTCGATGAATGCTTATTGTATGAGTTATGTCTCTGGTCGAGATAATCATATATGGTGGGCTAAGTCAAGGCTGAACCAATGCTAAATCTAAAAAGGTGTTCGGTACCTTTTTACATTTATCCGACCATATAACTACTAAAGATGGGCATATCGAGTTTTTCTGCCGAAACAATGTTTTTAACAAGCCTTAAAGGAATTGTGCTTCGACCATTCCATTTGCAGGGCGTTTCTAGACCTTTCTGTCGAACCAGATTTAAAAAATATGATGCATAGCCTTAAGTTTATGTGGTATTGGCTTGATTTTTATCTCGAGATCGAATCCGCTGCATCGGTCGATGAATGCTTATTGTATGAGTTATGTCTCTGGTCGAGATAATCATATATGGTGGGCTAAGTCAAGGCTGAACCAATGCTAAATCTAAAAAGGTGTTCGGTACCTTTTTACATTTATCCGACCATATAACTACTAAAGATGGGCATATCGAGTTTTTCTGCCGAAACAATGTTTTTAACAAGCCTTAAAGGAATTGTGCTTCGACCATTCCATTTGCAGGGCGTTTCTAGACCTTTCTGTCGAACCAGATTTAAAAAATATGATGCATAGCCTTAAGTTTATGTGGTATTGGCTTGATTTTTATCTCGAGATCGAATCCGCTGCATCGGTCGATGAATGCTTATTGTATGAGTTATGTCTCTGGTCGAGATAATCATATATGGTGGGCTAAGTCAAGGCTGAACCAATGCTAAATCTAAAAAGGTGTTCGGTACCTTTTTACATTTATCCGACCATATAACTACTAAAGATGGGCATATCGAGTTTTTCTGCCGAAACAATGTTTTTAACAAGCCTTAAAGGAATTGTGCTTCGACCATTCCATTTGCAGGGCGTTTCTAGACCTTTCTGTCGAACCAGATTTAAAAAATATGATGCATAGCCTTAAGTTTATGTGGTATTGGCTTGATTTTTATCTCGAGATCGAATCCGCTGCATCGGTCGATGAATGCTTATTGTATGAGTTATGTCTCTGGTCGAGATAATCATATATGGTGGGCTAAGTCAAGGCTGAACCAATGCTAAATCTAAAAAGGTGTTCGGTACCTTTTTACATTTATCCGACCATATAACTACTAAAGATGGGCATATCGAGTTTTTCTGCCGAAACAATGTTTTTAACAAGCCTTAAAGGAATTGTGCTTCGACCATTCCATTTGCAGGGCGTTTCTAGACCTTTCTGTCGAACCAGATTTAAAAAATATGATGCATAGCCTTAAGTTTATGTGGTATTGGCTTGATTTTTATCTCGAGATCGAATCCGCTGCATCGGTCGATGAATGCTTATTGTATGAGTTATGTCTCTGGTCGAGATAATCATATATGGTGGGCTAAGTCAAGGCTGAACCAATGCTAAATCTAAAAAGGTGTTCGGTACCTTTTTACATTTATCCGACCATATAACTACTAAAGATGGGCATATCGAGTTTTTCTGCCGAAACAATGTTTTTAACAAGCCTTAAAGGAATTGTGCTTCGACCATTCCATTTGCAGGGCGTTTCTAGACCTTTCTGTCGAACCAGATTTAAAAAATATGATGCATAGCCTTAAGTTTATGTGGTATTGGCTTGATTTTTATCTCGAGATCGAATCCGCTGCATCGGTCGATGAATGCTTATTGTATGAGTTATGTCTCTGGTCGAGATAATCATATATGGTGGGCTAAGTCAAGGCTGAACCAATGCTAAATCTAAAAAGGTGTTCGGTACCTTTTTACATTTATCCGACCATATAACTACTAAAGATGGGCATATCGAGTTTTTCTGCCGAAACAATGTTTTTAACAAGCCTTAAAGGAATTGTGCTTCGACCATTCCATTTGCAGGGCGTTTCTAGACCTTTCTGTCGAACCAGATTTAAAAAATATGATGCATAGCCTTAAGTTTATGTGGTATTGGCTTGATTTTTATCTCGAGATCGAATCCGCTGCATCGGTCGATGAATGCTTATTGTATGAGTTATGTCTCTGGTCGAGATAATCATATATGGTGGGCTAAGTCAAGGCTGAACCAATGCTAAATCTAAAAAGGTGTTCGGTACCTTTTTACATTTATCCGACCATATAACTACTAAAGATGGGCATATCGAGTTTTTCTGCCGAAACAATGTTTTTAACAAGCCTTAAAGGAATTGTGCTTCGACCATTCCATTTGCAGGGCGTTTCTAGACCTTTCTGTCGAACCAGATTTAAAAAATATGATGCATAGCCTTAAGTTTATGTGGTATTGGCTTGATTTTTATCTCGAGATCGAATCCGCTGCATCGGTCGATGAATGCTTATTGTATGAGTTATGTCTCTGGTCGAGATAATCATATATGGTGGGCTAAGTCAAGGCTGAACCAATGCTAAATCTAAAAAGGTGTTCGGTACCTTTTTACATTTATCCGACCATATAACTACTAAAGATGGGCATATCGAGTTTTTCTGCCGAAACAATGTTTTTAACAAGCCTTAAAGGAATTGTGCTTCGACCATTCCATTTGCAGGGCGTTTCTAGACCTTTCTGTCGAACCAGATTTAAAAAATATGATGCATAGCCTTAAGTTTATGTGGTATTGGCTTGATTTTTATCTCGAGATCGAATCCGCTGCATCGGTCGATGAATGCTTATTGTATGAGTTATGTCTCTGGTCGAGATAATCATATATGGTGGGCTAAGTCAAGGCTGAACCAATGCTAAATCTAAAAAGGTGTTCGGTACCTTTTTACATTTATCCGACCATATAACTACTAAAGATGGGCATATCGAGTTTTTCTGCCGAAACAATGTTTTTAACAAGCCTTAAAGGAATTGTGCTTCGACCATTCCATTTGCAGGGCGTTTCTAGACCTTTCTGTCGAACCAGATTTAAAAAATATGATGCATAGCCTTAAGTTTATGTGGTATTGGCTTGATTTTTATCTCGAGATCGAATCCGCTGCATCGGTCGATGAATGCTTATTGTATGAGTTATGTCTCTGGTCGAGATAATCTTATATGGTGGGCTAAGTCAAGGCTGAACCAATGCTAAATCTAAAAAGGTGTTCGGTACCTTTTTACATTTATCCGACCATATAACTACTAAAGATGGGCATATCGAGTTTTTCTGCCGAAACAATGTTTTTAACAAGCCTTAAAGGAATTGTGCTTCGACCATTCCATTTGCAGGGCGTTTCTAGACCTTTCTGTCGAACCAGATTTAAAAAATGATGGGCATAGCCTTAAGTTTATGTGGTATTGGCTTGATTTTTATCTCGAGATCGAATCCGCTGCATCGGTCGATGAATGCTTATTGTATGAGTTATGTCTCTGGTCGAGATAATCATATATGGTGGGCTAAGTCAAGGCTGAACCAATGCTAAATCTAAAAAGGTGTTCGGTACCTTTTTACATTTATCCGACCATATAACTACTAAAGATGGGCATATCGAGTTTTTCTGCCGAAACAATGTTTTTAACAAGCCTTAAAGGAATTGTGCTTCGACCATTCCATTTGCAGGGCGTTTCTAGACCTTTCTGTCGAACCAGATTTAAAAAATATGATGCATAGCCTTAAGTTTATGTGGTATTGGCTTGATTTTTATCTCGAGATCGAATCCGCTGCATCGGTCGATGAATGCTTATTGTATGAGTTATGTCTCTGGTCGAGATAATCATATATGGTGGGCTAAGTCAAGGCTGAACCAATGCTAAATCTAAAAAGGTGTTCGGTACCTTTTTACATTTATCCGACCATATAACTACTAAAGATGGGCATATCGAGTTTTTCTGCCGAAACAATGTTTTTAACAAGCCTTAAAGGAATTGTGCTTCGACCATTCCATTTGCAGGGCGTTTCTAGACCTTTCTGTCGAACCAGATTTAAAAAATATGATGGCATAGCCTTAAGTTTATGTGGTATTGGCTTGATTTTTATCTCGAGATCGAATCCGCTGCATCGGTCGATGAATGCTTATTGTATGAGTTATGTCTCTGGTCGAGATAATCATATATGGTGGGCTAAGTCAAGGCTGAACCAATGCTAAATCTAAAAAGGTGTTCGGTACCTTTTTACATTTATCCGACCATATAACTACTAAAGATGGGCATATCGAGTTTTTCTGCCGAAACAATGTTTTTAACAAGCCTTAAAGGAATTGTGCTTCGACCATTCCATTTGCAGGGCGTTTCTAGACCTTTCTGTCGAACCAGATTTAAAAAATATGATGCATAGCCTTAAGTTTATGTGGTATTGGCTTGATTTTTATCTCGAGATCGAATCCGCTGCATCGGTCGATGAATGCTTATTGTATGAGTTATGTCTCTGGTCGAGATAATCATATATGGTGGGCTAAGTCAAGGCTGAACCAATGCTAAATCTAAAAAGGTGTTCGGTACCTTTTTACATTTATCCGACCATATAACTACTAAAGATGGGCATATCGAGTTTTTCTGCCGAAACAATGTTTTTAACAAGCCTTAAAGGAATTGTGCTTCGACCATTCCATTTGCAGGGCGTTTCTAGACCTTTCTGTCGAACCAGATTTAAAAAATATGATGGCATAGCCTTAAGTTTATGTGGTATTGGCTTGATTTTTATCTCGAGATCGAATCCGCTGCATCGGTCGATGAATGCTTATTGTATGAGTTATGTCTCTGGTCGAGATAATCATATATGGTGGGCTAAGTCAAGGCTGAACCAATGCTAAATCTAAAAAGGTGTTCGGTACCTTTTTACATTTATCCGACCATATAACTACTAAAGATGGGCATATCGAGTTTTTCTGCCGAAACAATGTTTTTAACAAGCCTTAAAGGAATTGTGCTTCGACCATTCCATTTGCAGGGCGTTTCTAGACCTTTCTGTCGAACCAGATTTAAAAAATATGATGCATAGCCTTAAGTTTATGTGGTATTGGCTTGATTTTTATCTCGAGATCGAATCCGCTGCATCGGTCGATGAATGCTTATTGTATGAGTTATGTCTCTGGTCGAGATAATCATATATGGTGGGCTAAGTCAAGGCTGAACCAATGCTAAATCTAAAAAGGTGTTCGGTACCTTTTTACATTTATCCGACCATATAACTACTAAAGATGGGCATATCGAGTTTTTCTGCCGAAACAATGTTTTTAACAAGCCTTAAAGGAATTGTGCTTCGACCATTCCATTTGCAGGGCGTTTCTAGACCTTTCTGTCGAACCAGATTTAAAAAATATGGGGCATAGCCTTAAGTTTATGTGGTATTGGCTTGATTTTTATCTCGAGATCGAATCCGCTGCATCGGTCGATGAATGCTTATTGTATGAGTTATGTCTCTGGTCGAGATAATCATATATGGTGGGCTAAGTCAAGGCTGAACCAATGCTAAATCTAAAAAGGTGTTCGGTACCTTTTTACATTTATCCGACCATATAACTACTAAAGATGGGCATATCGAGTTTTTCTGCCGAAACAATGTTTTTAACAAGCCTTAAAGGAATTGTGCTTCGACCATTCCATTTGCAGGGCGTTTCTAGACCTTTCTGTCGAACCAGATTTAAAAAATGATGGGCATAGCCTTAAGTTTATGTGGTATTGGCTTGATTTTTATCTCGAGATCGAATCCGCTGCATCGGTCGATGAATGCTTATTGTATGAGTTATGTCTCTGGTCGAGATAATCATATATGGTGGGCTAAGTCAAGGCTGAACCAATGCTAAATCTAAAAGGTGTTCGGTACCTTTTTACATTTATCCGACCATATAACTACTAAAGATGGGCATATCGAGTTTTTCTGCCGAAACAATGTTTTTAACAAGCCTTAAAGGAATTGTGCTTCGACCATTCATTTGGCAGGGCGTTTCTAGAGCCCTTTCTATCGAACCAGATTT
>CAJHQP010007750.1:0-30623 GCA_905132765.1 Moricandia arvensis
ACGACCAAAACTTTTTTCACAAACTCCTGCTATTCGTTGAGATCCAAACTTGTAAATGCTCTCACTTCTTTTATAACTTGATCTTTGCAGCTGTAACTTCTCTAGCTTCACAATAAACACATGCTTGTCCTTCTTTTCCTTTGCTTTTACGGTCTTTGCCTCTTTTTTTTCTCTTTCTGTCATGCCTTGAAACGAAATCATTTATTGTTTTAGAAGCCGCATGTGTTTATTGAGTGCATGACCAATTTTTTTCAGCTCTATTGGAGACAATGCTGCTATACGTTGAGCTTGCTATACGATTTTGCTCGAAAGCTGGGGTCTAGGACCGTATGATTATTTGTCACATCCTGGCCCGCCGGTATGTGGGCTTCTTTATTTTTTTGTTAAATTGGATTAAAGATCATCTTTTCCCTTCTTCTAACTTAGGCCCGCGTAGTAAACCCTAGGGCTTCCTCTTCTTTTCCTATAAAA
This sequence comes from Moricandia arvensis, assembly GCA_905132765.1. Classification (NCBI taxonomy): domain Eukaryota; kingdom Viridiplantae; phylum Streptophyta; class Magnoliopsida; order Brassicales; family Brassicaceae; genus Moricandia; species Moricandia arvensis. The sequence continues at coordinate 472 of CAJHQP010007750.1, forward strand.
AGGAGGCTTCCCATTCTCTGCTCTCCCATTTAGAAACTAGAGTGAAACCATGTAGAGTTCCAGAGAGATCTGAAAACCCTAGCCATCAAGATTCCTCCTTTTCTCTTCTCTCTCGTTCTCTCTTGGCTTACCTCTCTCTCCTCTTTTTTGCCTGTGTCTCTTTCTCCTCATTGGTTATTATTCATTGCACGCCGTAGCCAAGCCGTCAAATATCACCAATGAACCAATCTGGGTCCGTATCTAGATCTCCTCTCTTCTTTCTCCTAGATCTGGTCACCGGTAAGATAAAGAACCCTAGTTCTTGTTTTCTTCATCTCCTTCATCTCTTTTATCTTAGATCATTTATCATGGGTCTTTGGTGGTAGCACCTACCCCTTTCTTTGTAGATCTGGTTCGTGGAAATCCGTAAGCTTCATATCTGCTTTTTTCGTTCGCAGATCTAAGACCAAGGTGAGGACTGATGTGATCTCTTCCTTCCTTCTTTCATTATTGATTCATAGTAGAAGTATCTATCTAAATCATTCATACATACGTGTTATCTATAAGCATACGTGTAGTTGTTTGATAAATGAAATATATCTTATATATCCATATATATTGTATTGTAATGTGTGAAAGATATAGTTTTATTGCTAGGTTGTTAAAACATGGTTTAATGATGTTTGAGGATTGTATGTGATGATTGAATTGATTGAGGTTATGGTATATGTGGGGGATGTATATGTGGGTGGTGTATATGAGTTAGGAAAAGGCATAAGGCCTATGTGTGCTGGTGCAATATGGGGGAAGTACGTAAGTCTTTGGCGTTGCATCATTTCTTGTTGGATCATGTGGCAATCGCGTGAATTAGCATTATTCATTGTCGGAGCGGGCATGCAGTGTGCATGTGTATGAAGTAAGAATGTAGTAGCGTGATGTCGTGGAGACAACGCGAAACGTCTGAACATGCGCGGCTCATGCGAGAACCAAAGTCGGTAATGTGATTGCGCAAAGTTGTGGAACTCGCAGAGTCAGCGTGAGATCGTGGAGAAAATTTATGTGGTGAGCTCTCCCGCAACAACATGAGGAACAAGGGGAACGAATGAGGTGGCGTGGTCTCATGTTGGCACCGTCGGGGTTTATCCTCGTGTCTTGTTGATTGCTCTTACTTTATTGGATGTTCTAGGTAGAGCTTTTGTTATGTTGTGTGGTGAACGTCTGGTAATGATTTCGGGGCTCATGGCGCTTTCCTCACTAAGGTTTTGTCAAAATGCTCACTGCTCCTCCTTCTTTTCCATTTCAGGTTCGACTCATATTGGTGGGTTTTTGTCAAAGCCTTCATGGGATCCTAAAGACACATTGTTTCGGCCTTGTGGTTGGATACATGTGTCATGATATCCCCGACCATTTCAGCTATGTTGAGTCGGGGTGTCACAAGCAGTATCAGAGCCCAGGAAAGACTCTCTAGTCCTAACCTAGAGGGCCAGTCTCGACTCAAACCAATATGACTCGAACAAGTTCCTAATTTCCAACTTAATGGCTGAGTTTTTCCCCGTCTCCATTCGGAATTCAGGGCGAATTTCCAGTAAAGTGAGGGAGAGTTGTCACATCCCGGTCTGCCGGTATGTGGGCTTTTTTTTTTTTTTGTTAAATTGGTTTAAAGCCCATATTCTCCCTTCTTTTAACTTAGGCCTGCATAGTAAACCCTAGGGCTTCCTCATCTTTTCCTATAAAAATGAGGCTTATCCTTCTCTTCTCACCCATTTAGAAACCAGAGCAAAGCCATTCAGAGTTCCAGGGAGATCTGAAAACCCTAGCCGTCAAGGTTTATTATTTTCTCATCTCTCTCGTTCGCTCTTGGCTTACCTCTATCTCCTCTTTTTCGCCGGTGTCTCTTTCTCATCGTTGTTCAGTGTTCATGCACACCAAATCCAAGTCGTATGAGATCACCAATGAACCGATTTGTGTCCCTATCTAGATCTCCTCTCTTCTTCTTCCTAGATCTGGTCACCCGTGAGATAAAGAACCTTGGTTCTCGTTTTCTTCATCTTCTTATTCTCTTTTATCTTAGATCTCTTATCATGGGTCTTTGTAGCACCTACCCATTTCTTTGTAGATATGATTCGTGGAAAGCCGTAAGCTTCAGATATGCTTCTTCTCTCGTTTTTCGTTTACAAATCTAATGCCAAGGTGAGGACTGATGTGATCTCTTTCTTCCTTCTTTCATTATCGATTCATAGTAGAAGTATAAATCTAAATCATTCTTGCCTACGTGTTATCTGTAAGCATACGCATAGTTGTTTGATAAAGGAACTATATCTTACATATCCATATATATTGTATTGTAATGTGTGAAAGACGTAGATCTATTGATAATTTGTTAAAACATGGTTGAATGATATTTGAGGATTGTATGTGATGATTGTATTGATTGGGGTTATGGTATATGTGAGTGATGAATATGTGGGTGGTGTATATGAGTTAGGAAAAGGCGTAAGGCCTATGTGTGCCGGTGCAATATGGTGGAAGTACGTAATCTTCGGCGTTGCATCGTTTGTTGTTGGATCATGTGGCAATCGCGTGAATTGGCATTATTCATCGGCAGAGCGGGCATTCAGTGTGCCTGTGTATGTAGTAAGAACGTAGTAGTGTGATGTCGTGTAGACAACGCGAAACGCCTGAACATGGTCGTGGTTCATGCGAGAACCAAAGTCGGTAACGTGATTGCGCGAAGTTGTGGAACTCGTAGAGTCAGCGTGAAATCGTGGATACAATTTATGTGGTGAGCTCTCCCACGACAACATGAGGAACGCGGGAACCGAACGAGGTGGTATGGTCTCATGTTGGTGTTGTTGGGGTTTATCCTCATCTCTTGTTGGTTGCTCTTGTTTTACTAGATGTTCCAGGTAGAAATTTTGCTATGTTGTGTGGTGAATGTACGATGGTGATTTTGGGGCTCATGGAGCTTCCCTCACTGAGCTCTTGTCGAAATGCTCACCCTCCTCCTTCTTTCCATTTGAGGTTCAACTCATATTGGTGTTTTTTTTCAAAGACGTCTTGGGATCCTAAAGACACATTGTTTCAGCTTTATGGTTGGAGACATGTGTCATGATATTGCCGGCCATTTCAGTTATGTTGGGTCGGGGTGTCATTATATTGCAGAAAGAAACGCACTTGCAAATACCACTTTACTTGGGTTGCATTGGCGACAAAGAACGTTCCTGAAAAGTGATACTTCACGACTGTACAACTCTGCTACCATACAAAAGTCACCCAAATATTATTTCAAGTGACAAAAAAGAATTTTACTATTCTACAAATTTACACAACCCTCCTATGTTACACAAAGAGTTCTAAAATCACAGAATGAGAATTATTATGCTGACATGATGAAAACTATATGTTTGAAGATTAAGCCTTTACATCTAACTGATATGGTGGAGTGCACTCAACTTGATTCGGTGACCCGGTTTATCTCAGCCAAAGTGGTTGAACCATTGAACTGAATCAATAGAGGAGAGTCGGCTAGTCCAAAATTCTGATTGCACCGAGTCACATAGGTGGTGAAACGGTGGACGTTGATGGTGGTTAGCATAAGTGTCACCTGAAAACAGAAAAAAACGAAATCATAATCAACAAACAGATTCATAGCCATCTTTAAATGAAGTAAAAAAATGAAAACATAATTTTCATAACTATGAGTTTAAACATCACCGTGTATTTAAGAAACTACAATGAACATGAGTTAGCCATAATACTGTAAAGAAGTTTCTCTTGTAAGATTAATAAGATAGTGAAGATGATGTTCACGAGATCGAGACTGACGGTGGAGTTCCACCGCCTTGAAAGAAGATAAAGAGCATTGAGTGAGGAATCATGGTTTGTGTGGGTCCAAGTGGTTAAGAAGGCTATTAATGGGGATGGTCCACTTGATGACGAAACAAATCAGAGGAGATGTATCAAAGACGAAACGACATGAACGGAGATTGACTCACATTCCAGAACCTCCATTGTAGTTTGTCATATTCCAAGTTCTAGGATACGAAGAAACTTAGAATCTGCACATCATCAAGTGGTTGTGAAAACGTTGTGGTTTTTGTGTGTTGGTTTTCTAAGCCCAAAAGTTAAAGACCGTAAGCATAACAACCAAAATAAAAGAAAGAACAATCTCGTTTGGCCCATTAAAAAAAAAATGAAAGGAACAAAACTCTAAGGGAGTTGGACACGTGGCATGTTCTCCTCTCCCTATATATATATTATTTGAAGAAATATATATTATATTTATAATGTTATTATTTTGAAAAAAAATATTTAAAACTTTACTTTAGATATTTTGATAATAAAAAGCTACAATATATATATATATATATATATATATATTTAGAAGAACTATAAAATTTAAGAAGTTCAACATCATAAATTTAAGTCACTAAAAATCTTTCTAGTGCAAACAAGCAATATTATAATTGGTTCAGGTAATTGGTTGTCAAATTATCTTTTTTTTTTGCTTACAACATATCAAAAACAGAAATATTCTATCCTTCAAGAAAGAAAAAAGAATTCATTTTTGTGTACCTCAAAAACAGAAATATCCTATCCTTAAGTTTCTTTGATTTGTGTTTGATTGTTTTTAATTTTAAAAAAATTAATTTGTTATTTATGTGTTACTTTTAATTGATTTGAAAAATAAAAGTTTTATATGATTAAAAATAGAGAAAATTTTCTAAAATACCACATTCCTAATACCACTTTTCATGTTTACCTTAACGACTTTTACTCTCATTTTTAAAGAGGAAAAAGACATTTATAATCCTAGGGTTAAATAATCTAAAACTTATTGTTTAGAGTTGCGGGGTGGGGTAGAGTCTTGGAATGTAGAGTTTAGGATTCTAATTAATCTAAGAGTCTTTTACCTTTTAGTGAAGAAGGTATTTGTGAAAATGTCACAGTAGTGAAGGTAAAAATGAATAATAGTACTAATAATATGGTAAACATGAAAATTTCCCTAAAATGATTAAATTTTATTTTTAGATATAAATAAGATATGTAAATCTGGAAGTTGCAGATTATTGATTGTAAAATTACTTTTTATTTCAAAACTAATAAAATAAATAAAAATCTAAAATAATCAACTATTGAAATTGTAACATTCTGTAAAAACAATTCACCTATAAACGTACATGTAACCAAAAATTACCTTAATAACTTTTCTTTTGTTATATAATAAAAATTGTTGTATGATTTGTAATTATACCTTATATTATCCAATTATTTATATAAGAATAAACAACCATTAGATTTATTTCTGTAAAATTTATTAAATTATTTTATATAATTATAAACAAAAATGATAAAAGTAAACAAATTAATGAAACATCATATTTTCTTTCTATGATTTTTCAATGTTTTGCCATAAATCATTATTTTTAATACTACTTATGTTTTTTGGTAACTTGTATTAATTGGTTCTAGAGTTACCTTTTTTAATATCTGATTAAAAATAAAAACCATCAACTAATCAAATTATAACATTATGTTTTTGAAATTTCACCTATGAGCGACAAATAAGCAAAAGTCACTTAAGTGACTTCTTAACTAATATATAGTAGGATATATATATATATATATTAGGAGAAAAGAACCAAAAAACTCTCAATTTAGACAAACAAATCAAGATAACTTTCAATTTCCGTTTAGGCCAGTTTAATCTCCAACTTTTGAAAGTTGTCTATTTTAAATAGTAACTTTGGTTGTTCAAATTGTTTTAGATATCAAAAAGTCAACGTTAAATCAATTTAACGGTTGATTGTTTGTGTATCTAAAATGTCTTGGTAAAAAAGGTTATGTTTAAAATGGACAATTTTTAAAATTTGAGATTTAAATGGCTTAAATGATGTTCAAGTTTTTTTGTCATTTTTAAAAGATCAAACTTTTTAATGGCTTCTTCTCATTAAGACCAAAAAATATAATTGTTTATACTTTGTTATTTCTTCAACGGCATAGACTCGTCAAATAATCCGTTTAGGCTAAAAATTAAAACGCATTTGAATGGATCACTCAAGATGATTCATAATTTTAAGTTTGAATGAACAAAAATCTCATCTCCATCTAGATGGACCATCTGGATGGTGAAATGAACATGCCCTTAGTTATATTTTTTTTATTTTTCAGTTCATGTTTTTTGCTTCGTTTTATATTGTGTTAAGAAAATGTTTATAGTAATGAAAAATATGATTTAGATATGTTTTGTCAAACTAGCAGAAAAATGATCAGAATCCGATTGCGGATGTATAAGTCTAAAATTGCAGCTGCGAAATCAATCTTACTTCAAAATCTAAGTTTAAGATTTTTTTCTGATGGAATCTTGTTGGATAACTAGTCTTGGTATATCAGCATTGATCGTCTTGTCTCGTAATATGCAAGTCGATAGTCAACATATTTGATTATATTAAGAGAGTTTTACGTCTTAAACTTTGTTGATGTCTCAGTTCTCATAACATGAGGCGTACTCACACAGTTCGAAAGTAATGTGTTATGATTAATATTTATTATAATAATAGATCTATTATCTGATTTTAAGGAGTAACTAAATAAAAATAATTACATTTTTTAGTTTTAAATAATTAAATTTAACTTTGACTTTACTTGTATCTAAAACGGCTTGGTCAACAAAAGTTAAGGTTTAAAATGGACAATTTTCAAAAGTTGGAGATTAAAATGGTTTAAATGGAAGTTGAAGATTATTTTAGTTTTTCTTGGTGTAAGTTGATCAGATTTTTTTGATTGTTTTCTCTATAGATTACTGTAAAAAATAATAATTACAAGAGGGGCATAAAAAAGTTTTGAAGAGTTTACGGGGTAGATTAGATTTACTCGGATCATCATCTTCACTGCCCCCATTTGGCAATGGTTAATCACCTATGCTTCTCTCTAATCACCTATGCCTCATTTCCTTTAATGAAACAAGAAAATCCGATTTTACCTTTTTCTATTATTGAAAATTAATTATTAAAAAGAATATCAAAACTTCTGAATTTCAAAATTTAAATTTTCACAAATTCAGATTTTTAAATTCCAAATTTTTGTTATCGACGTACAACTGCTCGGACTACGTTATACTGATATAGTTTCACTTAGTTGTACTGAGTTATACTAGTTATGATGAGTTGTACTTGTTATAATGCATTATGTTGAGCTATAATGGTTATATTGTGTTATACTACATCATACTGAATACTATTGAGTTAGTTACACCAAATTTGACTGAGTTAGTTACACCAAATTCGACTGAGTTTGTTACACCAAATTCGACTGAATTATACTGAATCTAGCTCTGACGATGAAATAAATAAATAAAAACATGAAGCATACAAAATCCTTTGAAAGAAGAACAAGAAAACCGTAAAATTAAAAAAAAATCTAGAATGCTATTGAATAACCTTAAATCGGAAATCAGCCGGAACAAAAACCCTAAAGCGAAGGAAAAACCAGAATTCCTCATTAAATTAGGTTGAGTCGTCTCTATTCTGAACAGATCTAAGTGTGAGAAGAAGATGAAATCGCCATTGATGTCGTTTCCATCACCTTTGATGGTTGCTGCTGCTGTTTCCATCACTTGCGGAGCTTCCAGTACCTATATAGAATCTCAAAGAATAAAGAGAGAGAAGAAGAAAAAGAAGAATATATTGAAGAGAGAATCGCAGAGAACAATGATGGAGAGAAGAAGAGAAATGAGAAGAATAAAATGAAATACAAATTGTTAGTATCTCTTTTTATTATTAGATTTAGGGGTAAATGTGTAAATGACCTAATTTACGAATTAAAAAGCAAATCAAGACAATATTACATATATGGGGGCAAGATAGTTAATATATCGATTTATCCTAAAATTGAAAACTCGTTGAGGGATCGTCCGAGAAGAGGTTAGGATTTAAGGGTTTCGAGTTTTGGGAACATCATCTTCTCTGCCCCCCATCTAATAGACTAATTGCCTATGGGTCTCTGTAATCGTGTATCCCCCTGACCCATTAATGAAATGTGAAATGACAAATATGCCCTCTGATTATTTAAAAAAGGAAAAGAAAATTGGGAAATGGGGTCACGGTTCGGGTCTTATGGCGGGTTGGTTGGGTCAGGTGTTTAAAAAAATTAAAGCGGAAAAAGAAATTAATCATCCGCAGCTCCCCAGCTCCTATTCCTCTATCCCCTGCAGCTCGTCCTCCTCCCCTCTCTCCCAAAGCTTCTCTAGTGCCGCCTTCTATCGCCGTAGACGAGTCCTTTCCCAACGTCTAGCATTCCGTCGAGGCTGACCAAATTGCATGCTAGTTATTCTCTCTATGCCTCGAGCTCTCACAGGGAAAAAATATGGTTTTAAATGTAATTGTATTTGAATTATGAGTAATGCACAACGCCATTGTTTCGTTTATGGGTCGATTAGTATAGGAAATAGGTATATAATGCATTTTAATGGTTGAACTTAAATGTTCTTGATCATTGTAGTAAAACTTTATAACTCAAAACTACTGGTATAACTATGGATAATTGAAACAACACGTAACCAATGGTATAACTTTGGATAACTGTAGTTAGTTTATTGAGTTTGTTCCATTGTTTTGGCAGGATACAATGAGCAATCACTTCAACATACATTTTAAATTCAAAGACCGCATGTTTAGTATAACTCTGAAGTCATCAGTGGAAGTTATGAATTTGTCAATGATAGAAGATAGGATGTATAAGAAGCTTGCGTTGGATGAACGTAAGGATAAACTAGATGTGAACTACATTCCGATGGTAGTAGGATGTGAGAAATCTTTAACTATTGTTGAAGATGATGATCTTTTTGTTTACCTAACATCCACTGATAAAGAGAACCAAAGATGTCTTTTGTTTTTGAAGACTAGTGGTAGATCAGAATAGAAGAACTAAAGAGAGTGGGGAAAATTTTGTTTGGTATGAACTACGAAGAGAGTGGGGAAAATTTTGTTTGGTATGAACTACGAAGAGTTGCAGGCAATTGAGAATGAAATTGGACCTAATGCTATTAGTCTGTACGTAGAAGACAAGCATGCAAACGAACAAAACAAGGTGATAGAGGCTGAGAATGATGATGATACAACACAAGATGATTGTATTTAAACAAATACCGGTTACTGGTATCTGTATACATACAATCATTTTGTGTTGTATCATCATCGTTCTCAGCCTTTATCGCCTCAACTTGATACCACTGTAGATACGAATACCGGTATAGAGACGGATCCCACTGTGGAGACGGATACCACTGTGGAGACGGATACCATTATGGAGACGGATACAATTGCTCCAACCGCTGATAACTATGTTGAGCAAACACCTGTCGCAGAATCTAGTCTCTATATAGAAGAACGGGAAGAAGGTTTGAGTCTTAGTAAGCATGAAAATTTCAAGTAAGAAGGTAATTCATGAGGTGGTCGATAGAGCAGCATTTATTGAATGCTTTCATTATATCAATAAAAAATTGGATCATAGACAATTGGTGGTAAAATGTTCTAAAGCAAACTGTAAATGGGGATTATGAGCTGCAAGGTTCATGAGACAGAAATTTTCTCAATTAGAAGCTACACAAAGATGCATACATGCTCTCAGACGAGTTAAAGTAAAAGTAACGACAAGAGAAGAGGTTCAGCAGAACTAGTCTCAACTTTTCTGAATGGGGAATACGACGAGACTTGGAACTCCAGTTCTGAAAGTTATTCAGGGTCTTGTTAAGTTCAAACTTAGTGTCACTATATCATACTCCTGAGTTTTGCGAGGAAAATTTGTTTGTTTATGTTACACGTGGTAGTCCGGAAGATAGCTACAAGATGTTGTATTGCTATTTGTACATGTTAGAGGAGGTGAATCCAGGAACAAAAACTAGTGTGAAATTGGATGAGGCAAGTAAATTCAAGTACCTCTTCAAAGCTTTGGGAGCTTGCATTGAAGGGTTTGCATTCATGAGGAAAGTGATAGTTGTGGATGCGACATGGCTGAAGAACGGATATGGTGTTGTATTAGTTTTCGCCAAAGCTCAAGATCCTAATCATCACCATTTTTCCCTAGTGTTTTTATACTAGATGGTGATAATCGTGCTAGTTGGACTTGGATTTTCAAGATGCTGAACACTACAAGAAAAAGAGCCATTGTGACAGAATTGTCTGACAAAAATTTTCGTCACAAATTTGTGACATATTAGAGACATTAATATGACTATATTGTTATGTCATAAATTAGTATTTTTGTAATAGTATTGTGACGATCTAAATCGTATTATTTACTTTGTCACAATTAGTAACATAAATATTAAGAAATAGATGTTAGTAACAACTGTGACATAGTTATAACTATGTTGTGGTTACTATCGGGAAAATTTTTTGACATAATGTCTTCAATTTTTAGAAAAAGAAAAACTAAATGCTAGTGACGATTTAATATGAACCGGTGACAGAACAATGTAACGCATAAGTAATGAAACAATTGTTCACTATGATTGGTTGTAGTGTACATGTGTGTAAACAACACCACAAACTATTAATCTAATCAAAGTTAACATTTATTATGTTGAAATAGTAAATGTAATTCTATTTAAAAATAGAATATTATTTTCTCTTGTTGTAATCTCCTATATATTAATTGAGAAACATTTTTTAAATTGTGACTTATGTTTTACTTCTAAAATGTCATTACTTCAGCTCTTCTCACAGTTCTTATTAAAATAGTCATTAATTATGAGAATATTTACAAAAATACCATTGTGGACCATTAATGTATAAATATATGTCGAAACATCCGTTATACCCTATATATTAAAAGAAAAGCATTTTTAATAAGTAACCTTTAAAGTGTAATATATTCACAGAATTTCCATTATGCTGATGTGTCAGCACGAGAAGGCTTCTCACACTTTTCATTTAAATAATCTTCTCTCACTAGATATTAGACCGCATTAATTTAAAATCTCTTATATTAACCAATGATACCATATAATATAAGAATTAACTCCTAAAACTTTTATATAACTTAATGAATTAAATATTTTCGCTGATTGGACATGTATTAGATTATCACGTTTGTAAACTAATGTTTTAGCATATAATTCTGTTACTCATAGTCCATGAGTTTTCAGAGTGAAATATGCGAGAACAACTATTATCCCTTATATATTAATCTTGAAGCATTACAACATGTTTTAGTAGTCACATGTCATCACTACGATGATTCGTAAAATTCTTAGAAAAATAATTTGGTACATCTAAACATATATTATACTTTTTATTAAACTAACTATCAAATTAATTATTAGTGTATAAAAGAATATCCTCCATTCTTTCTTTAGTTTAACCTACGAAATTACATAATATGGTAACAAATATATGATAATTAATGATTTGAATAATAAAGATTTGATAACCATTTTTGTATTTCCCATCATTTTTTTAATTTTCTTTTCTTAAAAGAAGTTAAACAATCACATTAAGCATATATTTAAAAGTCTAGATTTTTTATTATATGATATAGTTTGAATTTTTTTTTTAAATTATTAATTAATAAGATTGTTAAAAATCCACACTTGAATATTTTTGATTAATGGTTTAACTTTTTTACGATGAAAAATACAAATAATCATAAAATCATATATATATTGTCTCATTTAAGATATATTCAGATTAAATTCATATATGTATATATATATATATATTTCAATATCATTTAAATTAAAATATATATCACATATAAAATATATAAAATTGTTAATTTAAAAATTGCATTGAATAGGAAGCCTCGATTAATAAATCCTTATATTAATTAAAATAATAATTTGTTACATAAAATATATAAAAAAATAATAAAATCATATAAGTATGAAGCCTCAATTAATAAATATTTATATTAAAATATACTATCAATCTATGTCAATATTATTTAATTTTAATCATATACCATATAAATAAATGATTATTTTTATTTCTTACCAACAAAATTTATTGTAAATAAAAAGAGAATTTTTTTGTTTATGTGATACTCTAATTTAGTTATATACGTAATAGTTACTTGCTTCTCATTTATTCAATATATTTATTATTGCATAATACATAAATGAACACATAATAAATAATAATATGTATAAATAATTTGTATATATAATTAATGTTTATTTTGCACAAGCGCAGATCTCAAATGTTATTTGATCAAATCATTTCAAACATACAATTCTTCATATCGAAATGAGATGGTGAATTATAACATTCAGGTGATATCATTGAAGTTTATGTAAATTAAATAGAGTTTTAAAAAAATATCAATAAACATGACTCTACTCATCAAATTTATATTAACGGTCAAGGACTATAAGTTTGGGAACTTATGATATGATGGATGAATGATTAAACATAGTATTTTACGATTATTAGTATATAAGTTTCATACCGCGCATGCGCGCGGGTAATCACCTAGTATATTAAGTATTGGAGCATTACAACATGTTTTGGTAATCACGTGTTATCACTACGATGACTCTTAGAATCATTAGAAAATATATTGGTTCATCTAAACATATATTATATTTAATTTATTAAACTAATTATCAAATTAATTAGTAGTGTATAAAAAATAAATCTCTATTATTTCCTCAAATAAAAGTTATAAAATTACCTAATATGGTTATTAAATATTTGAAATTAATGATTTTCAATAATAAAGATTTGATAACAAATTTTGTATCCTCCATATTTTTTTTTAATTTTATATTTTAAAAGAAATTAAACAATCACAATAATCATATAATAAAAAATATTTTTTTATATGCTATATATTGAATTGTTTAAACAATTATAAATTATTAAGACTATTAAAAATCCACATTCAAATTTTTGTGATAAATAATTTAACTTTTTATTATAACAATATACAAATAATCATAAAATCATATTAATATGAAGTCTTATTTAATATGAAGTCATATAAACATTGACGGTTCATGACTATACATTTAGAGACTTATGGCATGATGGTTGAATGATCAAAGTTAATATTCAACGATTATTAGTATATAAATTTTACTCCGCACACATTTACGTAGTAGCATTATATAACCAGACGTCAATATGATTCATGTTAAGAATTTAACCGTTTTATTTGCCAACGTCAATTTAAATCACATTTAATATATAAACAAGTTATACAGATATAAGTTATAATATGAAATCCGTAATACTGTCTCCTTGATAAATTTGTAACTTACATTGAACATTTAAGATTCTGCATAGATACAACTAGGATCAAATAATCTTGGGGTCAACTAGTTATCAACTATGATAACTCCCTATATTTACCAAGCTCAGGTTATTTATTGGTTCATTGGTTATTTACTTGAACAAGTGGATGTAATCTCAAGACTTTGGAGCTTGATAGGTTGCTATAGTGGTGGAGCATTGATTCGCGTTTGGGTGTCACACATGGAAAATGAAGTGCTACACACGATTCGGAGAATAAAAAAGAGATATCAAAGATGTGATGATGTGGAATATTTCCATATGTTTGGTTGACGAAATATGCTTTACATAAGCATTATTAGATCACAAATTGAAAGATTTGGTGATGCTAAAACATAGGAAATAATAATAGGAAAAGATGATTTGATATATACCTTGGCTTTTCTTAAGATTAGGTTAGAAGTTTTGAGATAATAATTCTAATAGACACACAAAGGGGATTTTGGAGTTTCAGAAAGTGAGTGATTTGTAAACGTGATCAACATGGGTTGATTCACGCAAGTTGGGTGTGTTAGACATCGATCCGTGTCGAGTCGTGTAATTCGGATCAAGCAAGTCTGTAAGAAATTGTGTAAAGGATTCTAATAAAAGATATACATATTCTTGGAATTACTTTTTACCTTGTGTTTTTGCTGAATCTCGATTTTACAGTGGATCGTCTAATTATCATATGATTAATGATACCGGTACAAATTATCCATAGAGATGGATCCAAAATAAAGTTAACAAAATAACATGGGATTAAATATAAATATTTAATACAAATAATATTAATAATTGCAAAAGTGGGACTTTATTTATGTGGTATACAGGATACAAATCTATATTTTATTCTTTCTATTCGCTTGAACATTGGACTTACATCACAAGATGTTTGAAAAGTAATTAGGAGATATTTCCATAGTTTGATTAGGAAAACAATTTTTTATTTTATTTTAGGAGAGAATCTCAAATTAAGAGATTGACTAGAGCGGAAAACAAATAAGAAATAACCAATTTATTATAAACAAATTAATTAGAGAATCAAAATCCCTCTATATATTAAAAGAGAAGTACATTTGACACGTGGCACTCACATAGCACTTCTCAGCCGAAATAACGCGATTCTATTTGTTAATTTTTTGGAAATTCATTTTTGATTTATTTTTCTCATAGACACAACTAAAAAGGGAAGCCCTATAAATATTTACCTTATTTTGTATTCTCGGTTGAAAGAACATCCTTTTCCGAAAATTTATCTGTTTAATGCATTGAATACTTACTAAATAAGACAGATTGAAGGAGTACGAGTTTAATTAATATTACTTGCGCAAGAATATTAATTAATATATGTATTTACTACTATCCCTTACTAAAAATACGATAAATCATATTGATTACTTGCGCAAGAATATTAATTAATACATGTATTTACTACTATCCCTTACTAAAAATACGATAAATCATATTGATTACTTGCGCAAAATATTAATTAATACACCTATTTACTACTATCCTTACTAAAAATACGGTAATTGATGAGCCCCTAGGATGCTCTTTGGTTGATTGGGAGGATAGATCCTTGCAAAAACGAATCAGAGACTCAAGTTCTTCAAGGTTGTGGGATGAATGGTGACACAAGAGGGATGAGAAGACTCTTGATACTCTTAGATGATTAGCTTGGATATGACACACCAAGTAAACACCCTTAAGCTCCGGATACAACACACCAGAGAACTCGACGCACTTTCTAGAGAGAGAGCCGTCAAGAGATAAAAGAACTCGAAGTTTATTGATTGCTTGAGTACAATAGGGTTTAGGGAACCCTTTAAATAAAAAGAAACCAGAGAACATGCTCTCTAGGGTTTCGAAAATAATAAAAAAAGGAAAACTATAGTTTAAGAATAACATAAGCTAAAAAATGTAATACTTCTGCGAGTCTTGGGCCGAGATAGAGCCTAAGTGATTTGTAAGACAAGTCGTGGCCTCGTTAAAAACCTTCCTCCGGAAAACCTCGTGGGACAAAACCAAAAGCAAGGAAAAGAGCACACACCAAATGTCTTGCCTAGACACTAACTCAACTTGATGTAGAGATGGCTTGAATGGTGATCAAGACATCTCGGATCAAACCTTGTCCAAGACTTTCTTCTTGTTGTGGATGTGAAGTGAGTAATCCAACAACAGTCTCCTTAAGTTTCTTGACTCTGGAACGAGTCATGGGACCTGCTGGAATGGCTAGAGCATCATCACCAGGCTGCTGGTGCATTGTGGCTTCATGTGGCTCATCTAGGCTCTCCTTGTTCTCCTTAGTGATCCGGTCCATGATCACATCATTCCCTCCCTCTTGAAAAGGATTTGTCCACCAATCTGGTTCATCAACAGCAAAAGGAGCCAAGTCAGTGACATTGAAGCTATTTGATACATCATACTTACCTTGGAGATCAAGTTTATAGGCATTGTCATTGATCTTGTGGATGATCTCAAAAGGTCCATCAACCCTGGGCATCAGCTTGGACTTCCTCTCGTTGGGGAACCTATCCTTCCTCAGGTGAAGCCAAACTTGGTCACCTACTTAAAAGATCCTCACACGTCTCCCCTTGTTGGCTTGCTTCTCATAGAGTTTGGTTTTCTGCTCAATGTTGTGTCTAGCCTTCTCATGGATTTGTTGGACCATATCAGGTTTCTTCTTGCCGTCCAAGCTAACTCTTTCACACTCAGGTAAAGGCATTAGATCCAAAGGAGAGGTGGGATTGAACCCATACACAATTTCAAAAGGGGAATACTTAGAAGCAGAATGCATGGCATGATTGTATGCAAATTCAGAGTGTGGTAAGTATTCTTCCCAAGTTTTCAAGTTCTTTCTAATGAATGCACGCAGGAGTGTTCCTAGAGTTCTATTAACTACTTCAGTTTGTCCATCAGTTTGTGGACGACATGTAGTAGAAAACAACAGTTTAGTGCCTAGCTTAGACCAAAGAGTCTTCCAAAAGTAACAAGAAACTTAGTGTCGCTATCAGAAACTATAGTCCTAGGCATGCCATGTAAATGAACAACCTCTTTAAATAACAAGTTAGCAATATGCAATGCATCATCAATCTTATGACATGCTATGAAATGTGCCATCTTAGAGAACCTATCAACAACAACAAAGATTGAGTCCTTTTTGGTTCTAGTCCTAGGCAATCCAACAACAAAGTCCATGGAAATGTCATTCCAAGGATGGTGTGGAATGGGTAAAGGAGTATACAAACCCTGGGATTGGACTTGGGACTTGGCATGCTTGCAAGTAGCACACCTCCCACAGATTCTGTCCACATCTCTCTTCATGTGCGGCCAATAGAAGTGATCCTGCAAAACTTTTAAGGTCTTGGCAATCCCAAAGTGTCCCATTAGACTGCCCCATGGGATTCCCTGAAAAAGAGATCTCTCAAAGAGCAGTTAGGCACACACAATCTATTGTCATAGAACAAGAATCCTTCCTGTCTAAAGTAATGCCCTACAGCAAACTTCTCACAAGATGCATAAGTTTCCTTGAAATCAAGGTCAGTATCATACATGTTTTTAATCTATTCAAACCCAAGTAACTTAGCATCTAGAGTGGTCAAGAGAACATACCTCCGAGATAGTGCATCAGCAACTATGTTCTCCTTACCTTGTTTATACTTGATCACGTATGGGAAGGTTTCTATGAACTCAACCCATCTTGCGTGTCTCTTGCTAAGCTTACTCTGCCCTTTTAGATACTTTAGGGACTCATGATCAGTGTGGATGACAAACTCCTTGGGCCACAGGTAATGCTGCCATGTTTGCAAGGCCCTCACCAAGGCATAGAGTTCTTTGTCATATGTAGCATAGTTGAGAGTGGCTCCTCCAAGCTTCTCACTAAAGTAGGCAATGGGTTTCCTATCCTGCATCAATACAACACCAGGTCCAATTCCTGAGGCATCACTTTCTATTTCAAAAGTTTTTGTAAAGTCAGGAAGCATAAGAAGAGGTGATTGAGTAAGCTTCTCTTTTAGGCTTTGGAAAGCCTTCTCTTGTGCTTCTCCCCACTTGAATCCGACATCTTTCTTTATCACTTCAGTTAAGGGAGCTGCAATGGTGCTAAAGTCTCTCACAAATCGCCTATAGAACCCAGCAAGCCCATGGAAGCTTCTCACTTCTCCCACTGAGGTTGGGCTCGGCCAGTCCTTGATGGCTTTGATCTTCTCTTCATCCACCTTAACTCCATCTGCACTCACAACAAAGCCTAGAAAAACCAAGTTATCCGTGCAAAAAGTGCACTTCTTCAAGTTGGCATAAAGCTTTTCATTTCTCAAAACATTCAGGACAGCCCTAAGATGTTCTATATGCTCTTCTAAGGTCTTGCTATATACTAAGATGTCATCAAAGTATACAACAACAGAAATTCCTATGAATGATCTAAGAACTTGATTCATTAATCTCATGAATGTACTAGGTGCATTGGTTAATCCAAATGGCATAACTAACCACTCATATAATCCATGTTTAGTTTTAAATGCAATCTTCCATTCATCTCCTTCTTTCATCCTAATCTGATGATATCCACTTCTTAAATCTATCTTAGAAAAGATGCAAGAACCATGCAATTCATCAAGCATATCATCTAGTCTAGGTATAGGGTGGCGATACTTCACTGTGATGTTGTTGATTGATATACAATCAACACACATACGCCATGTACCATCCTTCTTAGGGACTAGGAGCACTGGTACAACACATGGGCTCAAACTCTCTCGGATATAGCCCTTCTCCATGAGTTCCTCTACTTGTCTTTGCAACTCCTTGGTCTCAACCGGGTTGGTTCTGTATGCTGGACGGTTTAGAAGTGTAGATCCTGGAACAAAGTCTATCTGGTGCTCAATCCCTCGCAAAGGAGGTAAACCAATGGGATTGTCCTCTGGAAATACATCTTGAAACTCCTGCAAAAGAGAAACCATTTCACTCGGATACACCGGTGTAGAATCTGTTAAGTTCAAAAGAGCTTCTTTAAACACAAGTAAGATAGCAGATTGTTTAGAGTAAAGAGTTCTTTTGATATCACCCATGTTAGCATAGAAGTTTGGCTGCTTAGTTCCAGCCGGTTTAAGATCAATCTCCTTCTTCTTTTGGAGTTGAATCTGATCATGTTGAACTTCTTTAAGTGTCAAGGGAACCAGGACAGTCTTGCGACCTTTGAACTCAAAAGAGTGCTTGTTGGTGAAGCCATCATGGATAACTCGGCGATCAGATTGTCAAGGTCTCCCAAGAAGTATGTGACCAGCTTCCATAGGCAACACATCACACAAGAATTCATCTTCATATCTTCCTATGGCTAAAGGAATGAGCACTTGACTTGAAACCTTAATGGTGCCTTCTTCATTCAACCATTGTAGCCGGTAAGGTTTGGGATGCTTCTGAACCTTCAATCCCAACTTCTTGACCATTGTCTCACTAGCAGCATTCACACAACTGCCTCCATCAACTATGAGGCTGCATACTTTCCCTTGGACCAAGCACCGGGTATAGAATAGGTTCTCTCGTTGCTCTAGCTCCTCAGTCTTGGTTTTCAAGCTTAGAAGCCTTCTTGCCACTAAGAGCTTCCCCTTGACTGGTCCTTCTTCATGCTCCTCTTCACTCTCTTCTTGGTCAGACTCGGTGTTGTCATCTTCTGAGGCATACTCACCATCTTCCAGCAAGATCATGACTCTCTTGTTGGTACACTCATTGGCATAATGACCTCGTCCTTGGCACTTGAAACACTTGACATCACGAGCTCTGGAACTAGAAGCCTCAGCCTTGCCCTTGCCCTTGTCAAGAGCACTGCCTGGTTTGGTTTCTTCTCTCGGATAGGACTTGTTGTCTTTCTGAAACGGTTTAGACTCCTTAGGATAAGGTGACTTCTCTTCCTTGGTGTCGTGTAACCGGTTGGAGCCATAGTGATTGCATGAATGTCCCTTCCTCTTGAGCTGTTGTTCCACAAGAATAGCCTTGTGTAACATCTCTTCTAACTCCACATAATGTTACATCTCAACATGTCTTGGATATCTCGGTTTAGACCACATAGGAACCTTGACATGGTTGCTTCTCTATCCTCGGATATGCTAGCTCTCAGCATGAGCAACTCCATCTCCTGGTAGTACTCTTCCACTGATCTTGAACCTTGAGTAAGTTTCCTGAGCCTGTGGTGCAAGTCTCGGTGATAATGGCTTGGAACAAATCTCTTGCGCATGATAGACTTCATCTCTGTCCAAGTCTCAACTGGTTCCTCTCCATTCCTTCTACGAGTAGTGATGTACTGATCCCACCAACTTAGAGCATAGTCATAGAACTCAGTAGCAGCTATTTGAATCTTCTTGTGGTTTGTGTACTGCTTACACTGAAAGACCAACTCAATCTTCTTCTCCCACTCAAGGTAGGCATCCGGATCAGCTTTGCCATGGAATGGGGGTATCTTGATCTTCAAACCAGCAAGTTCATCTCTCTGGTTTGTCCTTCCTTCTTGTCCACGCCTATGTATTCTTTGGCTTTGTCTTGATTATGAACTGATATGTTCATACTCGTTGTCAGTCTCCTCATAAACAGCATGCTCTTGTCGAGTTGCATGAGGTCTCTCTTCTCTCCTAGTCTCCCGGTTGGTTCCTTAACCCGTAGCTCTTCTGATTTCTTCTCTGAACTCTCTCCGGATCTCATTGAGGTTGGTCCTCATCATCTCGGTCATGGTTGCTACCATAGTCTGGTTCAGTTGAGCAGTCATGGCTTCCATGAGTAGCTTGTTCTTCCTGACGAGTTCAGCTTCTTCTTCAGACTCGGATCCCATCGCTTCCTGCACAAAGGAAAACAATATAACCAGTAAAAGGATTCTAGGTAAACAAGACAAGAAAAAAAGGAAAAAGATCAACACAAACAAAAGCTGGTTTTGCAAGACAAAAGAGAAAAGGATAATCGACTAGGTAAAAAGGGAACTAGGGTTTCCGATTTCAAGCAAAAAGGAAATTCTTTAATCTTTGTCTAAACTTTTCTAAGGTTTTCTAGCAGCCTAAACAACCTAAATCTACTCGTGTTCAAGATGGTTAAGTTGATTAGCAGATGAAACAAAGAGATTTAAAAAAGAAAAGACCTTATGCGGCTAGGGTTAACATTCTAGGGTTTCCGCAAGCAAAAAGGAAAAAGCTTTAAACCTTGTCTAATCTCTATGAGTTTCGAGCAGCCCTAAACAGATTAGATCTACTGCTTGTTTAAGTTAACAAAGGTTTATTGCTGATGAAACAAAAAGAAACAAGAGAGAACAAGTACTTCCCAAACCAAAGTTGCTCTGATACCACTTGATGCGCCCCTAGGATGCTCTTTGGTTGATTGGGAGGATCGATCTTGCAAGAACAAATCAGAGACTCAAGTTCTTCAAGGTTGTGGGATGAATGGTGACACAAGAGGGATGAGAAGACTCTTGATACTCCTAGATGATTAGCTTGGACATGACACACCAAGTAAACACCCTTAAGCTCCGGATACAACACACCAGAGAACTCGACACACTTTCTAGAGAGAGAGCCGTCAAGAGATAAAAGAACTCGAAGTTTATTGATTGCTTGAGTACAATAGGGTTTAGGGAACCCGTTAAATAAAAAGAAACCAGAGAATAGGCTCTCTAGGGTTTCGAAAATAATAAAAAAGGAAAACTATAGTTTAAGAATAACATAAGCTAAAAAATGTAATACTTCTGCTAGTCTTGGGCCGAGATAGAGCCTAAGTGATTTGTAAGACAAGTCGTGGCCTCGTTAAAAACCTTCCTCCGGAAAACCTCGTGGGACAAAACCAAAAGCAAGGAAAAGAGCACACACCAAATGTCTTGCCTAGACACTAACTCAGCTTGATGTAGAGATGGCTTGAATGGTGATCAAGACATCTCGGATCAAAACTTGTCCAAGTCTTTCTTCTTGTTGTGGATGTGAAGTGAGTAATCCAACAACAGTCTCCTTAAGTTTCTTGACTCTGGAACGAGTCATGGGACCTTCTGGAATGGCTAGAGCATCATCACCAGGCTGCTGGTGCATTGTGGCTTCATGTGGCTCATCTAGACTCTCCTTGTTCTCCTTAGTGATCCGGTCCATGATCACATCAGTAAATCATATTGATTACTTGCGTAAGTTAAAATCATATCATATGCATTTAATTTTCTTCCAATTAAAATTAACTATCTTTACTTAAACGGTTCCATTATTTATTTTATGAATATTTTCTTGGCATCGTTACAAACCTATATGATTCACTTCATATTTATAGAGGTCAATGTTGAAGGATTAAATCATATCATTCTTATTTTTTTGTCCTATAATGGCAATGGTCCGAGCGTCGAAAAATATTGTTTGCCCAGTTAGCGATTTAAAGCCCCGTAAAGATACTTCCTGTATTAAAGTTAGGATTATTCGGTTGTGGAGAAACTACAACAAAGAATCAGGCAACACCATTGAAATGGTTTTCGTTGATAAAGAAGTAAGTTGTTCTCACACAACTTGACGGAGTCTTTGTTTATTGTTTATTAGTAAGATCCGAATTAATATATTGCTAAAGAAATAATATAACATGTTTGTTTGAATGTAAAATCAGGGAATAAGAATTCATGCTTCAGTTGGTGAACAACTCATCAAAAAATATGGCGACAAGCTACATGAGGGAGATGCAATTGTCATCCAGTTGTTCAAGGTCTACGATGCCATTGGTGAATATCGTACAACCTCCCATCCGTACAAAATTGGCTTCTATCCAACCACTTTTGTTGGAAAAGCTGCTGAGTTTCGGAGTGAAATTCCTGACAAGTATTTTGCAGATTTTACCGATATTATGGAAGGAAGTATCGATAGCAGCTGTTTGGTTGGTGAGAACGGATCTTAGACATTTAAAAATTCTTTCAGATTTGTTAATTTCGACGTTCTGCCGCTGAACTCTATAATGAGGTATCTTTAGAAAATATGTTGTTCTTTCATTAACCCCGTAAATACAATTAGAAAAACCTAAAGCTTTGTGATTAAAGAATGAAGATGAAGAATTTCTGCCGGAAGCAGTTAGCGATCTTTTTGGCAAGAGAATCCTATTTGAGATTCCAGTAGATGCTGATAACATCAAAGGAAAAAGTTCTATGTATGTTGTTTGAATTGCTACTGCTGACCGTGAAATGATTGTGGAATTTGCTGCTTTGTCTAATAAACTGGTATTGCATTCAAGCAAGTCTCTTAGTTTTTGTTTCTTACATTTGCATAATTTTATGCGACCTTTTATCTTGCAGGTCCTAATGTTGCAGTTCTCAGATGATATTTCCTCTGGTTCAGTTGGAGTTTCTTGAACTCCTTTGTCTAAAAGAAAAAGCAAAGACGGTGAAGAGTGTAATCCTGAGGATCAACACTCCGTCAACAAGCAACTTTCTCAAAAGAAAGTCAAGGGCGAGTAATATGTCGGAAGTTAATGGTTGCTTTTTTAGTATTAAGACGTTTTTTTGGTACTTGAAATTTCTCTCGATGAATCTTGAGAGTTGGTTTTTTCTTGATTTTGTTATGATCTTATGGTTTATGATTAAAGAGTTTTTTTTGTCACTATATGCGTTATTCGGATATTTTGTCATTTGTCTTACCGTAACACGTCTTAGATTCATAAGCGAACCAAAGTATATTTACATTTCTTTGGAACTAATCCCCCTAATTACAAAGTTTGACGTATACATATAAATCATATAATTCTTACACTTTTATAAGTCCCGAACCCTCTTCTTAGGCTTTTATGGGTTTTTATATATTTTAAAAACATGTGATAAATACTAAAAACAAATTGTTTGTCAAATACTAAAATGGGCTATAAATTACGAAATTAGATAAAGGATCGTAGTACTGTAATAACTGGTAATAAAAAATGGGCTTAAAATCAATTTCTATTGTTCCATCAAGATTTGCAGTTAGTGGATCTTTAATGAGGTCCAGTATGTGAAAAGACACGACTCTTCCAGTAGTTCATCTTCTATATAAACCATGCACTGATGACCATCTTAAAAAATCTATCATCTCTTTTCTCCTAGATTTTACTCTCTCATAATATTCCGCAAGTAAGTTTTCTTTCTCTTTACTTCTAGATTTTCGATGTATAGAAAGTAGATTGATACTTACAATTGTAGTTAGTGGAGAAGGAATCATGATTTTTAGGGTTTCTCGCTGTTGTTAGTCTTTTTGTTGTAAGTATGTCCGCATTTAACTTGCTAGAATTATAATAATTGTGATTCCTTTTATATCAGTTTTTAAATCGTGTTTATGTATCACAGTGTTTGAGTTTTTCTTTAATATCTTAAGTAGAAATGTGGAATATTATTGTTATGTATGGAAATGGTTATTGTTTTGTTTGTCTTTTGAGATTTGGAATTAAATATGAACTTAGATAATTTCATAATTTCATTCGATTTGTTATGTAAGCCTTGAGTTTTGATTGTGAATACTGGATTAACGCTTTTAAATCATTCAGACCAAGATCAGGAAATGGCATTCAACAAGGACCTTCAACTCAAGGCTCCCATCTTCGAAGATTACGGTTCTTCTCTGCAGGAGGCATTCAACAGAGGAAAGTATCAGACCACTGAGCATTACCGAGCCAAGCTCTTTATGTACAAGCAACAACATGATGCTCTCATCAAGAAACATGCTGAAGAGTTTGAAGTGTCGAAGATTGAAGGAAAGTTGCAACTCATTGACGAACTCTTCAATGAGTCTGTCTTGAGCGAAGAGAAACATAAGCTGGAGTCCGAACTTGTCCTTGCAATGGCCAAGGCGTCTGACGTGAAGGTTCCTACCATCGATTGGTTCAAGTTGAATGAGCCACAGATGTATGACTAAGCTCTTCGGTCTCTCAATCTCTACAACTTTAAAATATTTAATGTTATTTTGATATTTTTTTTTCCTAAATTCGGATGAACTTTGCTGGTTTTTCAAACCAGTTTTCCTTTGATGTTGGTCGCATGTTAAACGAAAATACTTTTGTTATATATTTATTGGATTATCTATTAGATTACCTAATTTTTACATGGTTTCTTCATGATTTGGTTAGACATTCGTAGGTTACATTTCTGTATGCTGAATTGTATCTATTGAACTTAACCATGACTTTCGTATAGGAAATAGATTTTTGCGTACAGTGTTATGTATAGTCAATATCAGATTCCAACAAAGCTCATTCTTCAAGGTGATAATGCCATTTTGAACTAAGTTATTTTATAATTATGAAATTGATAGTTGATGTGATTATCAAATTTACCATATCCGTCCAAGTTTCGATTCTTCAGATCTTACGATATTAGTTGAAGGAAATATAATATATTTCATTAACTTATTTTGTAATTTTATTTAATAACTTTAGTTTATTGTATACGTTAAACATTCAATCGAGGTTTGGAAATGATGATCTTTTTGATATCTTACCAAACTTTATTTTCAGACATGCTGAGAGATTTTGACATGTCAATATGGACAATTTTCATTAATTATATATATGTGTTAAAGAAAAGAATATATGTATAGCTTTGGTTCCTTAACTTTGAGTAATTCTATTTGTTATTTTCCATTTACCACAATCGATTACATTTATCAATTAATCGAAAAGGCACTATTTCCAATTCCTGTTACGATGCAAGTAAGCAGACAAAATGGATATTTTTTCTAATTTCGGATGAACTTTGCTGGTTTTTCAAACCAGTTTTCCTTTGATGTTGGTCACATGTTAAACTAAATTACTTTTGTTATATATTTATTGGATTATCTATTAGCTTACCTAACTTTTACATGGTTTCTTCATGATTTGGTTAGACATTCGTAGGTTACTTTTCTTTATGCTAAATTGTATCTATTGAACTTAATCATGACTTTCGCATAGGAAATAGGTTTTTGCGTACAATGTTAGGTATAGTCAATGTCAGATTCCTTCATATCTCATTCTTCAAGGTGATAATGCCATTTTGAACTAAGTTATTTTATAATTATGAAATTGATAGTTGATATGATTATCAAATTTACCATATTCGTCCAAGTTTCTATTCTTCAGATCTTACGATATTAGTTGAAGGAAATATAATATATTTCATTAAGTTATTTTGTAATTTCTTTTAATAACTTTAGTTTATTGTATACGTTAAACATTCAATCGAGGTTTGGAAATGATGATCTTTTTGATATCTTACCAAACTTTATTTTCAGACATGCTGAGAGATTTTAACATGTCAATATGGACAGTTTTCATTAATTATATATATATATATATATATATATATATATTAAAGAAAAAAATATATGTATGGCTTTGGTTGCTTAACTTTGAGTAATTCTATTTGTTATTTTCCATTTACCACACTCGATTACATTTATCAATTAATCGAAAAGGAAATATTTTCAATTCCTGTTACGATGCAAGTAAGCAGACAAAATGGATATATATCAAGTATCGAATAAAGATACATGTATTGTATTAGGACAATGAATCTCATAGGATATTGAAATGTAATTAAATAAATCAAATATTGCCTTTAATCTCGAACAGTTATTGGACTTTAAACTCATAGGTTCATTAAAAATTAAATGTTTATTATTGTTAAAAATATGCGTTAAAACCGAATTTGACTTCGAAGTTAATTTGATGAGTTTTTAAAGGAAAAATAGAAAGACATTATGATGTAACCATGGCTGAGCCGGCTGATCATCCAACAAAGGACAAACCAGGATGGACTAATGGCGAGCTGGATGAGAGTGTGGACGAGCTGGATGAGAGTGTGGACGAGCTGAACCAGCTCAGTGATACTTCACTACCAGGAGCTGAGCTGATTAAGAGTGACACTCCAGCTGGTTTTGGACAAGCTGAAACGCAGCCTAACCACCAAAATGGACCAAGCCAATTTCAACCATTTTGGGCCAAGGATGGATCAAACCCATCTTCTCTTGCCAAACCATTGATCCAAGAAGACCAAGACCCATTTCTATTCTCTAAGGGCCCAGTCACGAGATCACAGACCCAAAGGCTGAAGAAAGCCATTTCTTGCTTGGTTTATTCTGATCCAGAATCAAGCCCAGTCGAAAATGAAGTCAAAGAGCCAACCAAACTCTTCACATACTCAGTCTTTGGTCTACTCTAGTTTTTATGATTTCTTTCTTGTTTTCCACAAGTCCTTAGAGTGCTTTGTATTCCTTCTTCTCCTACAAATACTCTGTGTCGATTCTGAATAAAAATCAATCACTTTTGTTATCAAATACTCTCTTTCAAACTGTGATTCCTTTGTTCATCTTTGAACATTGTTTGCCTAGGAGTTGGTTCTCTGCAAGGCTTAATCGCCATTAGGTCATTGTTTGTGTGGGTAAACCATACGACCTCTTGGCATTCTACACAAGTTCTGGTCAATCCATAGATCAGTTCTGAAGATCATCTACTCGAATCCATTCCACCAAGTTCAAGATCAAACCATCAACAATCCTGCGTGTGATCATACCAGGCAGAAAGTGTCTCTTCAAATCACCCTCAAGATCAATCAGGGAAACAAAACCAGAAGGTTTGCATCAGGTGGTATCAGAGCAGTTTGAGGGCCTCTGATTTGTTGGGTTTGATTTCGAAATCTCTTTCTCTCTTTGGGAACCTATTTTCTAATCTATTCATCTTCTCTGTCGAGTCTCTTTGTCTTTTCTATCTATCTGTTGTTCTGCAAGGAGGCCAACCAGTTTAAAAAAAAAAAAAAAAAAGAAACAAGAAAATTAACAAGAGGCTGAAGAGAAATCCAGCCAGACTGAAGAGAAATCCAGTCTCTGGTGGTAAAGCTCCTTGCAACCAAAAATCTTGCAATCTATCTATCTTGTTCTTTTCTGGGGTAGGGAATCACTCTGTTGGCGTGTCTTTGTTTACTGCTGAGCTATTGGAATCACAGAAAACACTAAACACTTGAGAGAAGAGAGGCTTTGGCTATC
Source organism: Moricandia arvensis (assembly GCA_905132765.1). Taxonomy (NCBI): domain Eukaryota; kingdom Viridiplantae; phylum Streptophyta; class Magnoliopsida; order Brassicales; family Brassicaceae; genus Moricandia; species Moricandia arvensis. The sequence goes on from CAJHQP010007750.1 coordinate 27,692, forward strand.
TATTTGTGTACTAACTTTTCTTGTTGAGTTATAACAGGAAACCATGGCTGGAGATGTCAGTAAAAGAAAGAAGACAAAAACCTATAAGTTTGATAAGATCCAGATGGCCATGATGGCTACAATGATGAAAGAAATGGATAAGAAATTTGAATTTAAAAGAGCTTCCTTTGTTACTGATAATGTTTTGGGTACTGATTTTCAGGTTCAGAAAGATGCTAAGATGAAAAGGAGGAGCCAGGATGTATCTAGTGTTACCAGACGTCCTGAGAGAAACCCACAGCCCAACCAATTCAGTTCTTCCACAAAGAGTTTGCTGGGAAAAAGACAGCACTTGTCAAGTAAAGAAAAATCAGGTTTTTACAAAACTGATTTGTTGCAGGAAAAGTCACAACCGGGGAGGCTGCTGGACACACCTATTAGGACGAGCAGGGGACAATCTATACTGTCCAAAGAGGAAGAAAAACTTGTCCATACTCGTGATGATCAGGAGTTGCGGCTTAGAGTTCTTAAGCAGATGAATACTCCCCAAAACATCACTGATATGTGTAACCAGATATTCAAGGAACTAGAGAAGGACGAAAGAAAGAGTACAAGACCTTCCTCAAAGGTTCCTGACCCAATGAGTTGCAGCAAGCAGGAGCAGATCATTCAAGAGATGGGAACAGAAACAACTAAGGTAAGGAAAGAATCTGAGACAGAACTTGGTTGTTTTATTTTCTCTCCTCAATCTGAAATTGTTATCAGTAATACTTGTGATGGACTAACCTGTGTTGAACTGGTGCAACCGAGTAGCCTTGATTCAGTGTCTCAGGTCTTAGAAGAAAACTCAGCAGGAGAAGCACAAAAGAGTTTCCCACCAGAAGAAGTGTTGGAGCAGCCAAACAACACTGAAGTAGAAGCTGAAGATAAGTCATTCTCTGTGGAGTCTCAAGAGCAGTGTAAGGAACTTGTTATGGTTAATTCTGTGTCTGACCTGTTTGTTATGGATAGTTCTGATGATGAGAAACGTTATGGTCTTGATAAAGTGAAAGAATTTTGTGTTTCAAACTCTGTTTTTGATAACATGATTTATTTTTTTAAGGAACTTGAACCAGATAGATTCTCTGATCAAAAACGTTTTCACTGTGATCATAACTTCAATCCTGGTCTCGTTTTGAATTTTGAGAAGTTTATGGAACATAAACAAAGCTTTGATCATCCTGGAAAGGCATCAGAACTTATTATGCAACAGTCTGTTTTCTGTTCTAGGAAATCGTTTGATTCATTTGTCTTCAAGGAAAATAGCTTTGTTCTGAGTTGTTCTAAGCAAAAACTAGACAATGGTGATTTGCTTGCATCCATATGTGCCTTGGAAGAATTCATGGTTAGGAATTTGCATGAACCAAAATCACTTAGAGCTGAAACTGAGTATGTTTTTGTTTTGAAACTTGCTGGTTTATGTTCTGGAACTGCAAAATATTGGCATGTTTTGAGATCACACTTTGAGAATGGTGTTGTTCCAAGTTCTGATGATATTCTGGTTTATAATACTTTCTTTGATAAGCATATTGAATGTTTGAGGCATGTGCTACATGTTATAAAGAAGAAATGTTTGATTTTTGATCTAAACAAGAACATGTTTTGCACATATAATTCTGGATATCTAGGTTGTGTTTTGAGTGTCCAGGATCATCAGGATAAGTCTCAAACGAGTGCAAGGAACAAGGGCAGATACCTTGCTTATCAGCCAGAGATTTGGAGATGGAAGTACTTGAGAAAAACAGCTTCAACACTCCAAGGAAGTTTCTTTCTAAAACTTTTCTTTGCTGTTGCTTACATGTTTCTTTGCTTGAACCTTTGTCTTAAGTCTAATTTGTTTCCTTTTGATGTAGGAGATACAGATTTGAGGACAAATCTTTTCAAAGGAGGAGGGGATGATGTAACCATGGCTGAGCCGGCTGATCATCCAACAAAGGACAAACCAGGATGGACTAATGGCGAGCTGGATGAGAGTGTGGACGAGCTGGATGAGAGTGTGGACGAGCTGAACCAGCTCAGTGATACTTCACTACCAGGAGCTGAGCTGATTAAGAGTGACACTCCAGCTGGTTTTGGACAAGCTGAAACGCAGCCTAACCACCAAAATGGACCAAGCCAATTTCAACCATTTTGGGCCAAGGATGGATCAAACCCATCTTCTCTTGCCAAACCATTGATCCAAGAAGACCAAGACCCATTTCTATTCTCTAAGGGCCCAGTCACGAGATCACAGACCCAAAGGCTGAAGAAAGCCATTTCTTGCTTGGTTTATTCTGATCCAGAATCAAGCCCAGTCGAAAATGAAGTCAAAGAGCCAACCAAACTCTTCACATACTCAGTCTTTGGTCTACTCTAGTTTTTATGATTTCTTTCTTGTTTTCCACAAGTCCTTAGAGTGCTTTGTATTCCTTCTTCTCCTACAAATACTCTGTGTCGATTCTGAATAAAAATCAATCACTTTTGTTATCAAATACTCTCTTTCAAACTGTGATTCCTTTGTTCATCTTTGAACATTGTTTGCCTAGGAGTTGGTTCTCTGCAAGGCTTAATCGCCATTAGGTCATTGTTTGTGTGGGTAAACCATACGACCTCTTGGCATTCTACACAAGTTCTGGTCAATCCATAGATCAGTTCTGAAGATCATCTACTCGAATCCATTCCACCAAGTTCAAGATCAAACCATCAACAATCCTGCGTGTGATCATACCAGGCAGAAAGTGTCTCTTCAAATCACCCTCAAGATCAATCAGGGAAACAAAACCAGAAGGTTTGCATCACATTATTTTAATTTACAGGGCAAATGGAAAGACATTATTCTACGACACATATATCATCAATATAAGTTATATTACTTGTTTATCTCACCAAACCTAATAGCAGTGGCCCTCTACGATATTGTTTCTCCAATTTTTCT
>CAJHQP010007751.1:0-30619 GCA_905132765.1 Moricandia arvensis
ATCCTCGTCGTGTAACCGTTGGTCTCTGTGGATTCGATTCCCTGAAGTGTACAAGACATACCATTCGATTGTGGTATGCTGGTACTTCAGGTTAATTGGCCCTTGTGTAAAAGCAGTGAAATCAGTATCCCGCTTCACCAAGCGCTATCAGCTCGTAGCGTAACCTTATACCGCTACACCATCCAGATATGGAGCAGGGAGATGACGATGCAGAGCCAGCGGCCTTGCCATCCCGCTACGTCGAGCCGCCTCTGCAAAATATGGTCATCATCTCCGTCTTTTGTCGTCGGCTCATCTCCGCCATGAGATCTGGCTCGAGCCCGTGCTCAACTCCGACGTCGCGGCTGGGTGAGAGCTCTTGCTCTCCCATCGTCACGCCATGAAGCTCCGCGACCATTCATCGCAACCTCCTTGCACGAACTCCCGTCTTCCTCACCACGATCCGCTGTGGAAGCTCCGGGAAACGCAGTCGGGAGGCTCCGTCGTAGCCGACGACGTTCCACCAGCTCCGGCGAGAAAAGCTCGTGTAACAACAATGGTGAGCTTTTCTTATTTTGCATCTTTGGTCCTCCTACTTTTAGATAATTACGATATGACCCCAAGACTATTGAATGTGCAGAAACGTCCTCGCGTATTCAGCCCAAAAGTTCCGAATGTGCAGTTTAGCCCATTGATCTTTATGTATTTTCAGCATTGGTCCCTGCAGTCTTGTTTACACTGTATTTGACCCCAAACTTCCATAAAATGCATTTTAACCCTTTATTTTTGCCCAAAACTTTCAATTGTGCAATCTAAACCCTGTCAAATGCAATTATGCATGCAAATGCAATATAGAGACCTAAATGCAACCTAGAATGATGTTAATAAACTAAAATATGAATATAAAAATCATCAAAATCAAGAGATATCACTTACCAAGTGATGGGGCTGCTGGTTCTTAGTGCCATTGCATTCTCTTGAGATCCAGTATATGGTTGCTTGAAAAGTGAGTCTGACAAGCACCGGGTCATGCTCGTTTAACCTCATACCTTTTATTGTACTGAACATGTTCTACCACTCCGGGTTTATCTTCTATCAGCAGCTCTGAGAAGAACCAGTCCCTTAGCTAATGTTAATTTTAGTTCTGTTAAAAACGTTTAAGTAAAGGAAGATTAAAAATTTATGACCACAAGTGGAAAATGTCAACATCTAAAGCAATGCGTTGTTAGACAATGACTTGTATTGGGTAATGACTAATGAGTATCGGAATTGATTTTTAAAATAATAAAAAGCTAAACATGTATTGAAACTGTATTGGATAGTAATAATAATTTGAAGTTAATTCTACAATAAATTAAAAATTATTGTTATTATAATATATATCAAATTATTATTTTCATATTTTTAAATAGAAATTTTTTCATTTATTTTGATATAAAATATACTTATTTTAATAATTTTCTCTTTTCCATAATTAGAAAAATATTTAAAAATATAAAAATTATTAAAATAGGTAAAAAATATTTAATTTAATTGCAGTCGATAATTGTTATTATATATAGCTAATAATATACAGTAAAATTAGTGGGATAGGATATTGAATTTGATTAAACAAAATAATCATAGGAGATAAAAAAAATATAATGAATATTGAATTATTTGGTGAAGAAAAAAGATGACAGAGAGTGTTAAAAAAGAAGAAAAATGGCTTTGAGTAAATTGATTATCGTATATAGTCTCAGATAGTAACGCATTTATATAGATTTGTTATCTTTTTGGCCAAGTCAAGTAAACTCCATATTGGACTTATATTAACACCTATTTTAGGGTAAACATATACTTCATTATCTTAATATGACATAATAAATAAACAAATTATCCACAACGAAGACAATTATCATGTAACCAAAAAAAGTATTAGGTAATATATTATGTTTCAAGCAAAAATGTAACAACTAACAAATTATGTATCATGTAATCAACCATATTTCTACTAGTTATACTTATTTTGTAACATTTACCACATACTATCAATTAGTGACAACCTGATAGTAACTTTTTTTTTTTTTTTTTTTTTTTTTGATTAATCAGGGGTGTCCGGCGGCCGAGACCAACCGACTAAATCCCCTGAGGGCCTCCAACCCGGGTTCAGGCGGGTAGGAATTAAATCCCACCTGGGAGGTGGCCAGCGTAGATCTGATAGTAATTTTTAACAAAACATTAATCTCAAACGGTGACATTAAACTTGAGATCCGCTAAAACAAAAAAAATATATTGGATAGTAAGTAAAATGTAAGCTAACATAAATGTTATCCATATCAAAAATAACATTATGATCTGGTTTGCCTCATTTTTAGCTTCACTCTTTAGCATCTTACCAATCGTGGGAAGAAACTTTAACGACTACTCCAACAGCTCTAGATCCGACAGAACTTTACCTACACCACGAAAACACATATCTTTAAGAAGCATGATCAAAATAAATAGATAATTCAATAGAAAAAGAAAAACTAGTTTGGGACCATCACTTCTCTCACGAGTACCATCTCCTTCAATGAGATTGTATGTAAATATTACAGATTGATAAGCTCATAATTGCAACGTCGTTGGAATCGGTCGTACACAATAATCTTGGCAATTGGTGAAAGAGATGGTAAAGATTTACTGTAATTTGGCTAAGAATGAACAAACTCAAAAAAAATCAAACTTTTAGAGATCAAAGTTTTTTAAAAATCTAGAATGTGGTTGATAAGTAGGAAGAAAGGAAAGAAAACAGAAGAGAAACTGTGAGAGATTTATGAGAAAAAATTAAAATTTAAGTAAAAGAGAAGAGTACAACTAACCTATGAGAGAGAACTAGACTCACATTCTAGCAGTGGACTGACATCCTAGCAGCTGGCAGCTATGTAAGAGAGACTGTGTGAAGTAAAGTTAAAATGGGAACGATTTTGAAGGTTGGATGGAGAATGCATTATCCTAATTAAAGACCGAATTTATGGTATAGAAGCCAATTTACTCCTTATGCTAATGACACATCAACATGCTTATGTTTAAAACCTTGTGCTGATGCCACTTTATAGTGGCAGACTTATAAATATAGTTCTAAAGCAAGAATTTTTTTTAAAAGTGATTCTCTTTTAATATATATATATATATATATATATATATATATATAGGAGATGTTTGAATCTGTCAATATTAATTGAGCAGGATATATGAAATAATATAATTCATTATCTTAACTACACCGAGTTAATTACCGATTTTTGGCATGCGCCAATGGTCCACAAACACTAGTCCACATATAACTTTAGCAAATTTTAGTTAGATTTAACATCAGTTTTTAAATTAAAAAAATTATTTTTTGAAAATTCTTATTAAGCTTACAAATTTCTAACATTTACAAAGCTCATTTAGTTCATGAGTGGTGGAATAAGAAAATATAGTTTTTCAGTCAAAAAAAAAAAATAAGAAAATATAGTTTGATTTATTAGTGTGCTTGATGAAACAATTTAGTTTCCCTTACGTTAGATATGTTTCATATATTAATCTGTCAATTTCAGTTGAGCAGTAAATATAAAATAATAGAATTTGTGATTTTAATTACAAAGAGTTAATACCGCTTCTTGGCATGTACCAAAGGTGCACAAGCACTAACTCAACATATAATTCAGGCTAATTTTAGTTAGATTAAAGTAATTTTTTATATTAAAAAGCTAAGGTATTTCTGCCAATTCTTGTTATACTTGCAAAATTAGAATTACTACAAAGCTCATTTAGTTCAATAAGTGGAAAAATGTAGTATCAATTTGATTTTATTTTTAAGATTTTAAACTTAGTAAAACATTTTGAATTTGGACTTTTTCTTTGTTCCTCTCTTTCCGCCGCAAAAAAATATGCAAACACTTGTCTCTTCTATATCCAATGAGACAATCAATTAAAATCCTTTTGAATATCCTACATAACATTGTCAATCTCAACACATCATTTATCAAAATCGGCCTTTACTGAAAACAAGAAAAATCGAAAACAATGAAACTTTCGTATTATTTGTCCAAACGATTTGCTTTTCTTATTTTGGCCATCCAATTCCTCATCATACATAGTGCTTCGTCACTGAACCTTACCAATGAGTATCTCAACCACAAATGCTTCCATAATCAAGGGGTATATAGTTCTGGAAGTAAGTACGAGGACAGCCTCAACATTCTCTTACGTAATGTTCGTACTGCTAATTATGATAAGGCTGGTTCCATTAGCGCAAGCTATGGTACTGCTCCTTATTCTGTTACTATCATGTTCCAATGTCGTGGTGACACTTATGGAGCTAAATGCCGTACATGCGGTGACACTGCGACTGCAGGGGTAATGATTATACATTTAAATATAAAAATTACGTTTTTGAGGTGTTTTAAAAACTTTATCTTAAGAGTTCACCAGAAAAGATATCAGGTGAAAAAGTTTTGTAAATAGAGATGGGATAACTATCAAAGATCTGGATCAGATATGATATTCGCTATAGATCCACTCTGAATATCCAAATATTCGTAAGATCGTTTAAGTGTGATAGTATCATCAAAGACAACATTAAATTTTATACAAAATAATTTATAATTTATTTTGAATTATTTTAAATATTACTTTTGTTTCTGAAATATTACATATTGTTTTGGAATGTTTATTTTATTTCAGGTAAATATCAAAATTTAAATTTCCAAAAATCAAGAATCTAGATATGGATAGTCTTAACATGGATCTAACGGATCCGGATATCCTGAAATATTTGGATATCCAAACCCCTCTCAACCCTGGTTTATTTGAACATCACAATTTATCATAAGAGTTGTGTAGAAACCGAATTATATTGACGATGTTTTTATCAAAAGTAATTATGTTAATAAAGGTTGCAAACTATTTATACATGTCTGGTTTCTTTAAATCCTTAACTTTTAACATTTCACCTAGTCATAAACCAATCACTTATTATATACAAATAATTAGGAGAATAAATTTCACTGAAATATTAACTCAAAATTTAAAATGATACAAAACATATATGGTTTTATATTGCAGTTTCGTAGAAGATGTCCTAGGATCAAAGGAGGAATAATATGGTATGATCAATGTTTTCTCTTGGTTACTGAGATCGATGAAAGAGGTGCAATGAGTACAAATTACAAGAATATGTTTTCTATGCACAACCCAAATAACGTGAGAGGGGATGCAAAATTGTTCACCAGAGGGTGGTAGATTTTTTCTCTGAGCTAACACTTAAAGTCGAGAAAAACTACAAGCAAGGCTCCCTTGTCATATATTACGCAGCAGGGGAAAAGAAACTCGGAAAAAATACATTGTATGCAATGGTGCAGTGTGTAGACTCAACAATAGATTGTAAAGGTTGTTTGGCATGGAGTGTCATAAAGCTTTTCAAGAACGGCGACATTAAACAAGGAGGGAGAGTTTTGGGTTCAAATTGTAATGTAAGGTATGAGCTATACCCTTTTCTTAGGAGTTAACCATTTTTATGGTGGTGATGAATATATCCTCTTCATAATTTTCAATTATGTTTTAGTTTTGTTTACTTTTTTGACTTTTTGCTGAAATATAATATCGATATATTAATAAATAGAGTGTTGACAAAAACAGATCCAAAGAAATTGTTTAAAAGATTAAAATTGAATTTTCTTTTTGTTAAACAATGATGTTTAACTCGCTTGGACTTGTGTTTCATCCTCAGTTTCTGATAGTTTTGCTTAGTGACTTCAGCCGATTGCTGATATAATTATGAATGGTGTTTGCGAACTCTCTTACAAGTGACGGGGCTGCTGGTTTTTAGTGCCATTGCATTCTCTTGAGATCCAGTATATGGCTGCTTGAAAAGTGAATCTGACAAGCACCAAGTCATGCTCTTTTAACCTCATACCTTTTATTGTACTGAACATGTTCTACCACTCCGGGTTTATCTTCTATCAGCAGCTCTGAGAAGAACCAGTCCCTTAGCTAATGTTAATTTTAGTTCTGTTAAAAACGTTTAAGTAAAGGAAGATTAAAAATTTATGACCACAAGTGGAAAATGTCAACATCTAAAGCAATGCGTTGTTAGACAATGACTTGTATTGGGTAATGACTAATGAGTATCGGAATTGATTTTTAAAATAATAAAAAGCTAAACATGTATTGAAACTGTATTGGATAGTAATAATAATTTGAAGTTAATTCTACAATAAATTAAAAATTATTGTTATTATAATATATATCAAATTATTATTTTCATATTTTTAAATAGAAATTTTTTCATTTATTTTGATATAAAATATACTTATTTTAATAATTTTCTCTTTTCCATAATTAGAAAAATATTTAAAAATATAAAAATTATTAAAATAGGTAAAAAATATTTAATTTAATTGCAGTCGATAATTGTTATTATATATAGCTAATAATATACAGTAAAATTAGTGGGATAGGATATTGAATTTGATTAAACAAAATAATCATAGGAGATAAAAAAAATATAATGAATATTGAATTATTTGGTGAAGAAAAAAGATGACAGAGAGTGTTAAAAAAGAAGAAAAATGGCTTTGAGTAAATTGATTATCGTATATAGTCTCAGATAGTAACGCATTTATATAGATTTGTTATCTTTTTGGCCAAGTCAAGTAAACTCCATATTGGACTTATATTAACACCTATTTTAGGGTAAACATATACTTCATTATCTTAATATAACACTAGATTAAGGGCGGGTGTATTTATTTGTATATTAAATATTATATATAACTAAAAATATTTCGATTTCAATTTTAAAAAAATCGAAAGTATATTTTGATTTTTTTTTAAATATAACATATTTTGATTACCATATTCTGTTGAAGTTGTTATATTTAGGTAAAATATGAACGATTATGAATGTATATGGATAGTTGAATAATATGGATAATTGTAAATATCAGTTTTACTAAATGATACTATAAATTATGTAATATACTAACAAACTTGAAACAGTCCAAAAATTAAATAACAACTTTCAGTGGTAGATAAATTTAATACTCTATTTTAATAAAGTAGATCTAAATTGAGTAAACACATAAAATTATTAGACACATTTTAACACAAAAAAATAAATAATAACAATACCACATGTAACTGAAAAAATAATAACAATACCACATGTAACTGAAAATATATACTTTTTTTTTCATCATAACTGAAAATATATACTAAGACTATGTTCTGTCGCACAATATACTGTCATAACGGTCATCATATAATATTCATATTCCTACATACAGTAATTTCTTACACTCAAGTGAACATGAAAAAAGGAGGGAAAGATCTACAGTAGTTACTATTCACACAAAATAATATTACTCCATCTTGATAAGATTTTTGCTTAATCTTCCAATAGTACTAATTTTCGAAAGGTAAGGTAAGGTATGGTAGTAATATTATTTTACATATAAATAAGAAGCTCAGACGCTTCACTTTACCTCAACTTATCAAGTAGGTTAAGAACGAAAGAAATGAGATCGATTGATATGGCGTATATATATGTTTCTTCTTCTTTCTTCTTTCTTCAATGAACTTGACGTCTAGGTTCCAAAAAGCTTAGAACGAGGCTTGTCAATGGCGTAGTGGAAAATCAACGGTCTATACTCCTGTCAGAACATTCTTTCTCCGTCAAGTGATGTTCACTGGTCCTTGCAAAAGTTTTATTTGCCATGCAATTCCTTATCATACTTAGTGTATTATCATTGAACCTTAGAACACATTTAACCCTAGGTTCTTAAGAAGTGGGGTCCACACTTTTTTAAAAACTCATCCTTTATATCTCTTCTGCAAGAATCAGTTCTTAGGAAATTCTTATATTGTTCGCGGGCCTCATTAACACGTAGCAGTCCGCGATTGATTTATCTTTTTTTTTTTTACTTTTCTTTGAAAAACTCAGAAAAAAAAGAAAAAAAAGTTAAGAGCCTAAGCCTTAGAGTTAATCATGCTCTTGCCAATGAGTATCTCACCAAAATATTTTCCTTAATCAAGAAAAATATAACTTTGGGAGTGAGTACGAGGACAGCCCCATTCAAAGGGTTTTGAGAACAGTTGAAAACAGAAAATCTGGTTGTGAAGCAGTCACGGTCACCGCGAGGATGATGAGCTTTCGTCCGAAGAGCGTTCGGATCTGGTGGAACCGAATCGCTGTCAGAGCATGGCGTGTATTGAGGGGCGGCGAGATCCAGCGAAGGTTCAGATGGTTACTTATCAGTTGTTCTTGTGGTGTGGTCCTTCGTTAGAGTAGCACCCCAAATGGAAATTTCTTTTGTTTTTTAACTAAGCAAACATCAGAAGGACGTCGTTTCAATTATCAGTTTAAAAAATAAAAACCAAACCAAACAGATTTATTGTAATGGACGTTTATACTCTAACGTCGATAACATGCTTTTGGCAAAAAAAAAACAATAGATTGGATATGTTTGCATCGCTATATAAACTGAATATATTTTGAACATATGATTATATTTTGGGTATGTTATGGTCGTTTTCTCATACATAAGCACCAATTCCATATATAATATTAACAAGTTTTAATTAGATTTTTTTTGGTCAGCAACAAATGTTAATTAGATTTATGCTCGGTTTTTAGATAAAAAAGAGAAGGTTTTTTGCAATTTTTTATTATACTTTCAAAAATGGAAAATACTTCATTATAAAAAAAAATTTAGAAACAAATTTATTTCAAAAAGATATATTTTAAGACATTTTATTAGTTAATACTCCATCCATTTATTTTTATATATTGTTGTAGATTTTTTCATATAGATTAAGAAAACTATTAAATGTCATATTTTATTCTTAATTAATATATTATTTTATTTAATTATGTTAATTGATGGGTTGAAAGAATAGTGATAAAATTGGAAAAAATTAACAAATTAATACTTTGAAACCACAAAATGATTTAAAACGAAACAAATTTTAAACTCCACAACAACAAGTAATCTGAAACGGGAAGAGTAATAATAAATTATACCCTTTACGAATAATTAATGTTTATCAATCTTGATTAGCTAAAATTGTGAAAAATAATCAATCACAAAATAATACATTTATAAGTAAAATTAAATATATGTTAATAAGTGTAAAAATTATAAAACATACATCATTTTAAAATGGATAGAGTATTAAAAGGCATGTGTGATTCAAGAGTCGTGCACAAAATGTTTTGTATTAGTTTGATTTTATTTTTAGGAGTTTAAACTTAGTAAAAAAATTTGAATCTGGACCTTTTCTTTGTCCCTCCATTTTCACCGCCGAAAATATCCCTCTTTTTTCTTGTATCCAGTGAGCTAATCGATTAGAATTCTTCTGAGTTCTTATATAAAACACTTCATTTATCAAAGTCACTGTTTACTGGAAAAAAAAAGATATATAACAATGGAATTTTCATATTCTTTATCCAAACTATTTTCTTTTCCTATTTTAGCCATGCAATTTCTCATTATACATAGTGTTTCGTCACTAAACCTTACCAATGAGTATATCAACCACAAATGCCTCACTGATCAAGGAAAATATAAATCTGGAAGTGAGTACGAGAAAAACCTCAAATGGGTCTTCAATTACATTCGTGATAGTTCTTTTGATGATGTCGGTTTCATGAACGTAAATCATGGAGAAACGGAAGCCAATTCTGCTACCGTCGTTCTCCAATGTCGTGGTGACTCTTATGGGTCTAAATGCCATACATGCCTTGACATCGCAATTTCGGGGGTAAATGAGCCATCATACATTTAAATATAAAAAAAAAAATATGTTTCTGTAATGATGTGAAACTGTATATTTGAGCCAAAAGAGAATTGACTGCAAGAAACGAAAACCAGATTAGAGTAACTAGAAAATAATATCAGCTTACAAAGTTTGACATTTGTTAATGGTTAGAGATGGGACACTTGTTAAATATCTGGGATCCAATGTGAGATCTGCCTCTGATCCACTTCGAAGGAAGGTCGGATGTGTATAATTGAATCCCAGATCAGTAAATATCGGATTGATATCTGGATATCTTGATTGCTTAAGTATATTTACAATATATGTTATTAGTAAATTTTTCAGGATAACATAATTTTTGTACATAAAATTTACTTTAAATTATTTTCATATTAATTTTAGTTTCTAATATATTTCACTTTATTGTAGCATATTTTGTTTCATTTAATAGAATGCTATAAAATTTAGTTTAATATAATTTTAAATATTTCATCATTGTTTTTAGGGTTCTGTGTCCAAATATGAATATCCATTGTTATGTTAATATTTAGATTGATATCTATTATTTAGATATTCCAAAAATCACGGATTCAGATATGGATAATCGAATATGGTTCTGACAGATCTTGATATCCTGAAATTTTTGATATCCACTTTTTTTAGTTGTATAGACATTACAATTTATCATAATTTGGAGAAACCGAATTATATTGAAGATGCTTTTATTAAATGAAAATATGTTGATAAAGGTTGAAATTATTTATAATACAAAACATTTATGGTTGTATTGCAGTTTCGTAAGAGATGTCCGAGTAACAAAGGAGGATTGATATGGTACGACCAATGTTTTCTCTATGCTGGTACAATCAATGTACACTTTCCAGCCAGGACTAGTTACGAGCATATTTTTTCTATGCACAATCCAAATAACGTGAGAGGAGATGCAAAACTGTTTGCCAAGAGAGCAATGGATTTTTTTTCTGAGCTAACACTTAAAGTCAGGAAGACTACTGAAAACCGCCTTCGCGTCATACTTTACGCGGCAGGGGAAAAGAATCTTGGGAAAATTACACTATATGCAACGGTGCAATGTCTAGAACTATCAGTAGATTGTAAAAATTGTTTGGAATGGAGTATAACAAAACTTTTCAACAACGACAACATTAAGCAAGGAGGGAGAGTTTTGGGTATGAACTGTGATGTAAGGTATGAGCTATACCCTTTTTTTAGGATAGTTAAGCATTATTAAAGTGTTGTTGAATACATCTTCTTCATAATTTCCAATTATATTTTAGTTATGTTTGCTGAAATGTAATATCTATATATATCAATAAAAAGAGTGTTTAAAATCAATTGATTTTTCTTAAATGATTTTCAACTGGCTTGAAATTTGAGCCTATAACCCAACTGACTTGTCTTTCATCCTCAGCATCTGATAGTTTTGCTTTAGTGACTTCAGTCGATTGCTGATGTGTTTATGAATGATGTTTGATAACTCTCATACTGAGTGATAAGGCTGTTGATTCTTACTATTACGTTCTCTAGATCAAATAGTTTGTTGATTGAAAAGGGAGTTTGACAAGCACCAAGTCATGGTCTTTTAACCTCATACCTTTTATTGTGCATTGCGTGATCTACCAATCCAGTTTTATCTTCTCTCAGAAGCTCTGAGCAGAACATATCTCATAACTTTCGTGAATTCAATTATGTTAAGAACTTTGAATCAGTTGAAAATTAAATGTGTGCGCCCATAAGTGTTGTATGTTATTATCTGAAGGAGTTTCTTTATAGATAATAACATGTGTTTCTTTGATATTGAACATCGCAATTAAATTTTAAAATAATAAAAATTTAAAACATGTGTTGTAATATTATTGGTTATTGAAAATTCAAAATTATGTCATTTTTCATTTTTATTATTTAGAAGACAATTTTTTATAATATTTTGTTTTGTTATATATTAAATTCATTGTAAACAAAGACTTAATTCATTTGGTTTAAATATAAAAAACTATATATTTCATTTTTGGGATTGTATTAGTAATAATATATTTAATTTTTTTGAAATTTGTATTTTTAAAATAAATCAACTTTGTATATAGTCATACAACACCTTTTTAGGGTAGACATATTCTTAATGTGACATTTAAAATTGAATAATATATACATATATTAGACACATATTTTAAAACAAAAATTATTAGTAATAATAATACCACGTGTACTTGAAAGTTCTCTGGCACAATGTACAGTCATAACGATCATCATATAATATTTATACAGGTTAAATCTGCTCCTTTTATGTATGAAAATAATTAATTATTATTATTATTATTTATTTTATATTTTTACATCTTATAAAATAACAAAATAATAAATATATATTAAATAATTGAAAAGATATCAACTATTATCAAAAAAAAAAAACATGTTAATATTTTCTTATGTTAAGAAGTGTACTTTATAGGAAGAATAAACAATATAATCCAAAATTGATTAGCAAAATTTCAAAAATGAAGAAATATAGACTATATAGGGTAAGTCAAAGATCTTATGTTGTAACAGAATCTCCGAACATATATGAAGCAAAAGCCCTAAGCTAGCCGCAAGCCTCCAGAGTATCCAATACACAATAATGTCTAGAACCGTTGATTGGTCTAAGCTCTGCCCTGATCTATTACGATCAATCTTCGAAAGCTTGAGCTCTTTTGATTTTCATCGAGTCAAAACCGTTTGCTCAAACTGGTACACCGTTTCAAGAACATGTCCTCTCTATCCATGGCAAATCGTATTACAAGGTCAGAACTCTCTCTTGTATGATCCCATTCAAGACAAGATCTACCACAAAAACCTTCTTGGTATCGACTTGTCCAAAGTCCATTGTCTCGCTAGTTACAGCAACTGGCTTCTACTCGTAGATCCTTGTCTACATTTCCATCTCTTGAACGTGTTTACTCGAGAAACAATCAATCTTCCTTCATTAGAGTCCTCACTTCGTGATAGTCCTTATAGATTCATACGAAACGATCTATTTGAATGCTTCCTTGAGCTCTACGGCACCAAGTTTCTTGTGACTTGGGATGATTTTAGGTTCTCCAAGACGGCTGTCTTGTGGATAAACGAGAGAAATGGAGATTTCGTAGTCGCTTGGGCTATCAAACAGTTCTATATCTTCTCATACAAGAACATAGCAAATGAAGGTGATGGTGATAAGAGATGGAGTATTACATGCACACAATGTGAAGACATGGCTTATAAAGACAACAAGCTTTATGTCTATACCTATGATCATTACATCAACGTTCTTGATTTCACTGGAGATTGTCCTAAAGAAACGATAGAAGGAAACCATTATCTTAATCATCCTTTTCCCTTCGTAGATTCCATATATAAGATGAGGATAGCTATATCAAACTCAGGAGAGGTTTTGATCGTTTTGAGCTTGAAAGAGTTAAACAGAAAGTTTTGTATTTGTAAGCTGAATCTTGAACTTGGTGAATGGGAAAGAGTAGAGTCTTTGGGAGATGAGATGTTGATTTTTGGTCATGGGGTTACAATAAGAGGACCGGTTAAAGATAGAGGAATCAAGAGTGATTCAATATGTTTCCTTGATGATGATCATTTGTCTGATAATTATCTTGGGACGAGGAGAGAAGCAAATTGTGGTGTGTTTGATCTTGCAACAAGAACAATCACTTGGCATACAAGATTAGATGATTGGTCTTCCAAGATTTATTGGTTTGTTCCAGGACAAGCTTAGTCTTTAATTACAGTCTTATGTGAAACTCTTCTTGGATTTTTTATAAGTGGTCTTTGTATCATCTGTCTTTGGTTTTAGGGTTTTATGGAAAATTTGATCCAAGTATTTTTCATTATGGCTAGTTGTAACCATTGGCTCTTTATTGTTGATTCTGCTTTAGATTTGTATATCTTCCAGCTATGAAGTCATTGCTTCTTGGTCAAGCTAGCTTCTACAGAAAAGAGCCAAGACCAGTGGTCAAGCTAGGTCTCTCTCTTTTATACTTACAAAATTAGAACATATTACAAAGCCCATTTAGTTCATGAGTGGTGCACCAAACTCTGGTATCAGTTTGATTTTATTTTTAGGAGTTTAAATTTAGTAAAACATTTTGAATTTGGACCTTTTCTTTGTCCCTCTCTTTACGCCGCCAAAAATATGCAAACACTTTTGTCTTTTATCCAATGAGCCAATCAGTTAAAATCCTTTTGGATCTCTTATATAAAATTGTCAAACGCAACACATCAATTATCAAAACCACCTTTTACTGAAAAACAATAGAAACCTAAAACAATGAAATTTTCATATTCTCTATCCAAACGATTTGTTTTCCTTATTTTGGCGATGCAATTCCTCATCATGCATAGTTTTTCGTCACTGAACATTACCAATGAGTATCTCAACCACAAATGCCTCCTTAATCAAGGGAAATATAACACTGGAAGTGAGTACGAGGACAGGCTCAACATTCTCTTACGTAAAGTTCGTACATATGATTATGCTAAGACCGGTTTCATGGACTTAAGTAAGGGTCAAGCTCCTGATTTTGTTAATGTCATGTTCAATTGTCGTGGTGACTCTTATGGGTCTCAATGCCGTACATGCGCTGACACCGCAATCGCAGGGGTAAATGAGCCGTCACTTATTCAATTATAAAAATTACGTTTTTGAGGTGTTGTTAAAACATTATCTTTGAGCCAAAAGAAAAATGACTATATGAAACAACAATAAAACTAGAGTTAACTAGAAAAAATATCAGCTGACAAAGTTTGACATTTATTATAGATATAGGGATGGACAACTATCAAAGATATGGACCAAATATGGGATTTGCTCTAGATCCACTCGAAATATCCAGATATTCGTAAGATCGTATCCGTGTGATAGTATCTTCGGATTTTGTAAATATATTTAAATATATTTTCTTAATAATTTATTAAAAATATCATAAAATTTTATAGATCGAATTTTATTTTTAAATTATTTTGTAATATTATTTTTATTTATGAAATATTATATTTTATTTGAGAATACTTATTTCATTTTAGATAAATATCTAATATTTAGATATCCAAAAAAATCAAAATATGTATAGTCATAACATTTTAACATTGATCTAACGGATCTGAATACCCTGCAATTTCTGTATATCCAGACCCCTCTCAACCATGGTTATTTAGACATCACAATTTATCATAAATATTGTGCAGAACGCGAATTATATTGATGATGTTTTTTATTAAATGCAACTATGTTAATAAAGGTTACAAACTATATATACATGTGTTGTTTCTTTAAATCCTTAATTTTAAACATTTCTCCTAATCATCAAAATAATCCCTTATAATACAAATAATTAGGAGAATAAGCTTTCACTGAAACATTAATTCATCATTTAAAGTGATACAAACATATATGGTTTTATATTGCAGTTTCATAAAAGATGTCCGAGAGACAAAGGAGGAATAATATGGTACGACCAATGTTATCTTTGGGTTAGTGCTATCGAAATATCAATGGAAATCAATATTGATTACAAGAATATTTTTTCTATGTATAATCCAAATAATGTGAGAGGAGATGCAAAATTGTTCGCTAAGAGGGCGATGGAATTTTTCTCTGAGCTAACACTTAAAGTCGAGAAAAATTACAAGCAAGGCTCCCTCGTCATATATTACGCAGCAGGGGAAAAGAAACTCGGAAAAATACATTGTATGCAATGGTGCAGTGTCTAAAACTAACAACAGATTGTAAAAGTTGTTTGGCATGGAGTACAACAAAACTTTTCAACAACGACAACATTAAACAAGGAGCGAGAGTTATGGGTACAAACTGTGATGTAAGATATGAGCTATACCCTTTTCTTAGGAGTTGAGTATTTTTTGTGGTGGTGATGAATACATCCTCTTCATAATTTTCACTTATGTTTTAGTTTTGTTTATTTTTTTCTTTTTCCTGAATGTAATATTCATATATTTTAATAAATAGTGTGTTTACAAAAATAGAGGTTTTGATAGCCCTGAGCTTAATAGGGTTAGAAGAGAACAGTTTTTAACATCTTTAAGATGGACGTTGAAAGTAATAATTGGCGGACACACTAGATATTCTTGGAGGTGACAAAGTGATAACTGGGACACACTAGCTAGATATACTCTTTGTTGGAGATAGGTTTAGTATATGCTCACGAAAAACTAAGTCCAAAATCAGACCTATCATATTAATCAACAAATGATGATTTCACTAGGAAATAAAGCATATTTTTTTTATAAATAAAGGGCATTAGATTCATTGATAAGCCAGTCAAAAACGTATAGCAACGTATAAAAAAAGGAGTGTCGCTTTTTTCAATCACTATCAAAGTCTTAGACGACCTTAGTCACTAGATGAACTCGTCCTAGACGACCAGAAACCAAAACTTGTTTATTCTTGATTATTAATATGAATTTTTTTGAATTTTTACATTTTTATAACACTACATCACCGATCGAATTATGGATTCAATATTCTTGGTGGTGACATGTTTACTGAACAAAAGACAACTATAAGTTTATGACCAAAAAAGACTGTTATATATCTATGATCAAACAACTTTATTTAATTTTATTTTATAAATTGACTGTTGATGGGAATCAAGAAATCATGGAAAAAATCTTAAGGTCTCTCTTGCAATCATGACAGTAAAAGGATCCACTATTGGCTCGTGGATGAAGCAACCATATGATCACACAACATTTTCCAAAGTAACCTAAGCTAGCATGTATGGTTCTCATCAGAAACCCATTCCTCCCATACCGCCCATACCTCCCATACCGCCCATGCCGCCACCGCCCATAGCCGGAGAAGCATCCTCTTTAGTTGGAATATCAGTCACAACTGCTTCCGTCGTTGTCAACAAAGACGAGACACTAACCAATATAATAAACCAAGAACAAATATTAGAAGAAGAAAAACATTGCAATAAACTCAAAATGTGATTACAAATTCTCAAACTTGGTTTATACCTTGCAGCATCAACCAATGCAGTTCTGATCACTTTCAGAGGGTCAATAATACCAGACTTTACCATATCAACGTATTCTCCTGAAAATTAAATGTAGAAAGAAGAGAGTTGAGTATATAGCGAAATAACAAGGTGGAGACCAAGAGCAAGTAGAAACTGTGAGACCTTTAGCAGCATCATAGCCGAGGTCAGGATCATCTGATTCCAAAAGCTTCCCTACGATGACTGCACCTTCCACTCCAGCGTTGGAAGCAATTGTGTAAACAGGTGTCTGCATCAAAAAAGATATTTGTGCGTTTAAGAGTCTAGAAACTGTTTATGATTGAGATTAAGAAAGATGTGATGAGAGAGGAACCTTGAGAGCGTTTTGGATGATTTGGACACCAATTTTCTGATCAAAGTTAGCTGTGGAAAGTTTCTCAAGCTCCTTTGAGGCATACAAAAGAGCAACACCACCGCCTGTAGTTCACACAAAGTAGTGTAATTTATTTGTCTCAGGAACTTATACCCAAGTAGGGGATGCAGATAGTTTTTTACCTGGAACAATACCCTCTTCTACAGCTGCTTTGGTGGCATTAAGAGCATCAGTCACTCTATCTTTCTTTTCGCCAACTTCTGACTCACTCGCACCTCCAATCTAAAATATTAAATCCATCCCATCAGTAATCATTCAGTCCACTAGTGTGCTCAAACAGAAATGTTAAGAGAACAGCTTCATTACCTTTAGTACAGCAACACCACCAGAAAGCTTAGCCAACCTTTCTTGCAGCTTCTCCTTGTCATAGTCAGACTCGCTCGCTTCAACCATGGATCGTATCTGTGTGATTTATATAGAGTCAGTAGATAACATACTTACCCATTGGGAAAAAAAGTCAAGGCAGATCCCTGACTACCCTACATGATAATATGTGATAAGTATAAACCAACCTGTTCACATCGTTCTCCAATTGATTTCTTGTCACCAGCACCATCAAGGAAAACAGTGTCGTCTTTGGATACAGTTATCTGTTCACAAATGCAAAATCGTGTGATATAAAAGGGAAAACGAGAATAAGGCAAAAGGATTTGGGCCAAACAAACCTTTTTGCAATTTCCAAACATGCTGAGGTCGACTTTCTCGAGATTCATACCTAGCTCTTCTGTTATCACCTGTAAAATTGAAATCATCAAAGGTATATGATAGCTCATGAAATTAGTGTGCACGGTGATTGTCTTCACAGATAGTAAGAAAGTAAGAATATAGGCCTGCCTGCGCTCCGGTGAGGATGGCTAGATCTTGTAAATTAGCCTTTCGGTTTTCTCCAAAACCAGGGGCCTTCACAGCACAGACCTATAATTTGATGGCATTTACATCAATCCAAGCATTTTAAAAAACTAACAAGACTTAGTAAGAAAAACAAAAAAAAAAAACATGACAATAGGCAGAAGTAAAAACCTTGATTCCAGCACGAAGTTTGTTTAGAATTAGCACGGCAAGAGCCTCGCTATCTAAATCCTCGGCAACAATCAGCAGTGGCCTTTGCTTCTGAAAAAGGGAAGAGAAAATAAATCTTGTTCTTCAGATACAAAAGTAATTTAATGAGTATCAGCAAGATAACTGACAAGAAACACCAAATAGTTTTATACCTTGAGAGCTAGTTCTAAGACTTTGACAATAGAATTTAAATTGGAAATTTTCTTCTCGTGGATGAGAATGAGAGGATCTTCTAGTTCCTGCAAGCCATATCCATGCAGAACAAAATCAATTGTGAAGTTCATTACTATTGAAAAAGTAACAAAGGTGGGATCCGGGTCCTTACACATTTTTGGTTTTTCTGGTTTGTAATGAAGTACGGAGAGATGTATCCTCTGTCAATCTTCATACCCTCAACAATCTCAAGCTCGTTAAACAAGGTCTTGCCATCCTGTTTCAAGAGATGATAACATGAGCCAGTAACTATAAGACACAAACAAACTAGTTTTCAAAACATTTAAGGATCAAAATTAGCTCACTTGAATAGTGATCACTCCCTCTTTGCCAACACTTTCCATAGCCTTTGCAATCAGTTCCCCAATTTCTCTATCTCCATTAGCTGATATTGTTCCAACCTGAGCGATTTCTTCAGAAGTGCTAATCATGCGTGCACGGCTCTTCAAGTTCGTGACAACGGTATCAACAGCCAATTTGATACCACGTCTTAAGTCCATTGCATTCATTCCAGCAGCAACTGATTTACAACCCTCCGTGAAGATAGCTCGAGTAAGAACTGTAGCACACGTTGTTCCTGTTTTTTTTTTTTGCGGGATACAAAAACAACAATCAATATGAGACTTATAATAGGAGATAACAAAAACCGTTTTTAAAACAATGAAAGGTTCCCCCTTACCATCACCAGCAACATCGTTAGTGGCGTTAGCAACCTGTTTGACAAGACTAGCACCAACGTTCTTGACTCTGTCCTTGAACTCAATGCTCTTGGCAACAGTAACACCATCCTTGGTCACCTTTGGTGCACCCCAGCTTTGTTCGATGATGACATTACGACCCTTAAAGGATAAGACTTTTATATCAAACACTGTGAGGGGTAATCAAAAACAGAAAACTGATAACAAACTAGGGCGTTACATATTAATTTCGTTCACTATATTCACTAGACAAATATTAATCTCTTCAAATTAAAGATCTAAAACAAAATAAAGTGTATACCTTGGGTCCCATAGTGACTTGAACAGCATCAGCAAGCTCCTCAACACCTCTAAGCATCAAAGCCCGCGGAACTTTATGTCTTTTGCTGCATAGTTCCTAGTGGAACTGAGTCTGCTACCAATCTAACATCACACAGAACACACATCAATACATACATACCCACAACTAGCTAGAACAGTATAACTAGAAGAACACGAACCTGTGTCGTAGCGTTTCTGGCAACTCTGTTAAATCAAAGCAAGATCAATAAACCGTATCAATAAAAATGAAATTAACTTTCATATGTGAAGTACAATGAAAGAAGAAAAATTTTAATTTCGGATCTCCAATTAATCAATCAGAATAAAATATCACGAAGAAAAAAATAGGATTCAAATCGTATCCAGTGAGCAGAGTAGATCTAACCTAGCTTTAGAAGCAATGCTGGAGACGAGACGATACATGGTGATAGATTCTCACTCCAAACCGAGAGGATTACAATTGCTTTAGAACAGATCGGAGAGAAGCTAAATTGACAATTCGCAGCTGGCAGAAAGAGGATAAATTAAGTAGAGGGAAGAGTCTAGAAGCAGACTAGGGTTTAGGGTTTTGCGTTTTCTCGAAGGTCGTTGACAAGAGAGATTTAGCTTCCGATTTGGACCCGGCTCGAGTTTCTGTGGGCCGTATGAGACCCAGTTCATTACTACAGTAAATTAGAAAATTCACAAAAACTAATAAAAAAAAATAGATAAGAGTTATGTTTAAGCAAATATGGATTTTTCGAGTTTTTTGGGTTCAGTCTCCTGCACTCGAATTTATGTAAATTTCAAATTATGTATCAGATTTGAATATATTTGAATTATATTCAGTCTCCTTCCCTATAAATTTTTCAAGTTTAATTTATATGCATATCAAAATGAACATGATATTAAATTATTGGATTATTTATTTAGGTTTTGAATATTTATTAGAGAAATTATGCTCTATATACACCCAAAAAAAAATTGTAGAGTACCCTAACACTAATTCTAACACTGTGGTATTTTTATAATACAAAATTACCATTACTCAAATTATCTTCTTCCTTCTCTTTCTTGTGTCTTATGTCCGAACAATCTTCTTCCTTCTTTCACTACAAGAAAACTCGTCCATTACTAGGGCAGGTTTTCCTCGTTAGTTCCTAGTAAATGGCCTTTTACTAGGAACTTACGAGGAAACGTGTTTCGTCGAAACACGTTCATCGTAAAGCCTTTTTCCTCGTAAAGTCGTAGTAACCACTTTCCTCATAATTTCCTAGTAACCACTTTTCTCGTAATTTCCTAGTAACCACTTTCCTCGTAATTTCCTAGTAACCACTTTCCTCGTAATTTCCTAGTAATGCTTTACTAGGAATTTACTTCGAAATGTTTTTCCACTTTCCTCGTAATTTCCTAGTAATGCTTTACTAGGAATTTGCTTTGAAATATTTTTCCCTATTAAAAAAAATAATTAAAATAAATATAAATAATATATTTAAAAAAAATTAAAGAATCCAAATTATAAATAAAAAAGAAATAACAAAATATTTTATAAATAACTAAATATTTAAGTTTTAAATTCATATACAATTAAAGAGAAAAAAAACTAAACTACGGATGTTGCTCGTTAAATTGACGAACGAAGTCGTCATCCCGGCTCGACAACTAGTATCATTAATATACTAGTATCATTTAAAAAAAAACAGTTAAAAAAATTAAATCAACCTAATCTAAATTCCCTAAACTAACCACCTAATCTAAATTCCCTAATCTAACCACCTAATCTAAATTCCCTAAACTAACCACCTAATCTAAATTCCCTAATCTAACCACCTAATCTAAATTCTCTAATCTAACCACCTAAGTAGGAAATAGAGAGAACCTTAAGAGAATTCAGAGAGAAGCTTACTACAAATGAGAAATCGGATTGCTCGAGTTTATATAAGGAATTTTGTTTCCTCGTAAGGCCCTAGTAACATTACTAGGCCTTTACGAGGAAATAGCTATGCCCGTGTTTTTATTTCCTCTTAAATTCCTAGTAATACCATTACTAGGACTTTACGAGGAAACTGTTTTACTAGGAAATAGCTATGCCCGCGTTTTTTTCCTCGTAAAGTCCTAGTAATGTTATTACTAGGACTTTACGAGGAAACAACTATGCCCGCGTTTTCTCTTACTAGGGCTTTACAAGGAAAGGGTTTGTAAATCCCTAAACTCGAAACCCCAAACCCCAAACCACAACTTCCTTGACTTATAACCTCTTCTACAACCAAACTCCTAACCTCTTCTACACCTAAACCCCAAATTTTCAAAACTAAACAACCTAATATAAGTTCCCTAAACTAACCACCTAATCTAAATTCCCTAAACCCTAACCTTAAACCTAAACCCTAAACCTAAACTCTAAACCTAAACCAACTTCCATAACTTATACCTATACATCTTCATAAACCCCAAATAACAAATTTTTTAAAAAAAAACTAAAAGAAGTATACAGTCATCGGAACGATTTTTATCAACCCCACATAGCTTTCCTCGAACTATCTACCTGAAGAAAAGCCCCAAGCTATTTCTTTGAGGAAAAGCTATGAGGAGTTGATAAGAAACTATTATGTTGACTGTGAACTCCTTTCAGTTATGAATTGAGTATTTTCTATTTGTTTGTTGTGTTTCAAATGAATCACATATGGTGGTATTTATAGAAATTTTCGAACCTGAGAATTTACTAAGAAATTGCTAGGAAAAGTAGGTACAAAATTTAAATTCGATATTTTCTATCTAGTTCCTCTTAATTTCGTAGTAACAAAACTCATTCCTCTTAATTTCCTAGTAAGCAATTAGTAGGACTTTACGAGGAAACTGTTTTACTAGGAAATAGCTATGTCCGCGTTGTTTTCCTCGTAAAGTCCTAGTAATGTTACTATGACTTTACGAGGAAACTGTTTTCTCGTAAGTATACGAGAACCTTATGAGGAAACATGGTTTCCTCGTAAACTCGAAGTAAACTCGTAGTAATTTTACGAGGAATTATTTTCCTAGTAAAGTTTTCTAGTAAATGCTTAGTCTTTCTTGTACGTGATCGTACCTACCCTTCACTCCTTCTGTTGTATACCCCATAACCGCCTAGGCTAACCAACCCTATCTCACCGACCAACCTAGCCAATCCCTCACACTTAAAACCGACACCCGCCCAGAGCCGGACCAGCCACCATTGTCACTACTAATCTGCTTCCTCAGGTGACTTGAGCTGCCGAGCTGGTTGCAGCGAGCTGCACGAGCTGAATACACTACACTAGAGCTAACCTCACTGCCTAAACTACTGACATACACTACTTTAGTAGAACGTTTGAACTTGATTTAGTCAAGGAAACACTCTGAGCTTCTACATGATCGACCTAATGTTTACGCCTATGATGTTTCGGGTCGATGGTTGTTGTGAACCTCACTACGCTCTTTACATAGGACTGTCTATTTGTCTGTCCTAAGCTTGACCGAGAGCGAGCGACAAGTCTCCCCACATGAGTGGATTGTCCGGAATCCGAATCTTTCGAGCTGCGCTCATCAAACCACTCTGCATAATCCTTCATCACTCTTATCCTCAGTCTCCAATCCTTTCCCAAATGTGCATCCCAAAGTATCAAGACCATCTGGCGGTATACTTCATATTGTTGTTCCCCATCTCTATCCAAGATCTGACAGGTCAGCCTCAAACAAGTTCAGTTCTGAAGATCAGACGCGTATCTGCGAGTAACTACTCACATGCGTGTTCTAGTAGATATTCTTAACGTTAGGACACCTGAATTACATCTTGAAGCCTTTCATGAGTTTCCAGCAAGTCAAGCTTGTACGCTACAACCCCGACTCTCGAATAATCTAAACACCTTATGTACCTCCAAATTCAAATTCCTTCTTAGATGATCGCTTTCTCCCCAACAAAGTATGCTTGACGTAGACCATATACTCCTACGGCGATCAGATCCTGCATGTCGATGTCTCGCGAGTAACTCTTCTCCTATCCTGGCTCCTAATTCCTACCCACAATACTTAATTTGCTCCCTAGTTACTCTCAATATACTCGACCCTAGAAACTTTATCCACTAGTCCAACACAGGGCGTATGACACGTCTACCATAATTTGCATCGATATGTGCACATGCAATAGCCGAGCTGAAAGCTTTTTTGTAAGCAAATTCTATCCAAAGTCGATACTTCTCCGAGCGTTATCCCAATCCAGAACACACTCCGAGCATGTCCTCCAATGTCTGTATAGATCCGGTCCGACTTCTCGCTTAGTCCGAGAGATGTAGAGTCACGCTGCATAGTACCCTGTCCTACAGCTTACTGAAGCTTTCATAACTGGAAAGTAACTGAATGTCCCTCATCGATACTATACTCACTAGACACACTATGCACAACGATGCGACTCACTCGATGCTACTTTCCGCCATCTGTTAACTCGATCATCTATGAATGCTAGAATCAGCTGATTTAGAGTTAGTCTCATCCTTTCCCCTCACTTCAACGTGATCAACCATCGTTCTTAGATCTAGAGGTCGGAATGCCAGTCATAAAATCATTCGTGATAGGTCCCACATTCCTTATCTGGCAATCGATAAAACGTCATGCAACAGCCACTCCGGACTTGATGTTTCGCTATTCACCACTGGTAACGTAAGCACTCCATTACCCATGCTAGAGACTACCGCTTCATCACCGGCCCAATCGATCAATATCTCTCACGATCCCTGTACATCTTTTGCTCTGCCCGGAGCTGTAACAGAGAATTTTGCATTGGTGAGCTCTCCTTCATGATCTCCTCCTGAGTACAGGATATCTTGCTATCAACGACCCCTATCCTCACTAAAATCGTCCCATCTGCTAGTGGTAGTGTACTCAGGTCTTATCGTCTGTCTCACATCCGCTTAGAAACTCATCGCTCCTCTGAGCCTGACCTATCTTGGCAGATAGTCTCGCTCGACCTACACCTCTAACCCCATCGCTCTTGGTCGATGGTCTTATAGCATTCTCAGATCAAGGCCCAAGCATACGGCCAGAGTCTCTGCTTCCTCGCGCAGTGGAAAGCCTTTAGCATTGTCTTAGTGCATCACAGACCAGATTACTTTCATCGACAGGTAACCTCTGTCCAACAATCGTATATGACTCACTAATCCATCCATATCATTCTAAATTCAGATCTAGCTGAGTAAGATATACTTAAACTCTTATGACTTGTAAATATCTTGCACCTTACACACCATCGAGTTACACTTCATATTTAAGTGCAGACCACAACCGCCATTCCAAATCATGTGGATATTGCCTTCATGCTTCTTTAACTGCATCGAAGCATATTGATCTAGGGTCTCGATATATTACCACCGTATCATGTGCCATGTAAACTATAAGGCCCTATTAGCAGTCTACTATTATATCTATGTTTGGTATGATTTTACAGAGATATTCTTCGGTCCACGGTACTTTTGGAAACTTTGGTTTATGAGCTTTTTGAGATGCAAAACTACCCGCACGCGTCAGAATGTTTAGCTATGATGGAGACTTTCCATTGTCCGATTGAGCTCATATTTTGGACACAAGATATATCCTTGAGTTAGATTACCAATTCCATTGGATTGAGTCCATCCCGACGGTTATAACTAACAGTTTGTCCAACTTTACGAAATGGTATATCTGCCCGCAAGAAGAAAGTCTCCGACAGATATGAGTGTTCGATCGACGCCCACGTGAGTACCTCGATCAACCGGTATCCCAGACAGCAAGCCTTGACTGTTTAAGCCGACCTTCAAGCCCAGAAGAACCACAATTTACCAGATACCCCCGGACGATTTAAACCTAATTATGAGTCATAGGATGCTAGGTTAATATAGATTTCATACACCTGAGGGCTTTAAGACTGGTCTAGGAGTAGTGACCTACAAGAGTTGACTGAATTACTTAACCTAAACATAAGAAATGAGAGGCACGAAGTGCAATTTTAATTAACGGAACTTGACCATGTGTGTTTTAGATATCTGGCGCATACGACGAGCTTCGTCTAGATCTAGTTGACATTATCAATATGTGTGTTAATTCTTGTCTGAGTTAAGCATCAATCGCATACCCAAGAGTATTCTAATTGATCGACGCCTCTCCTTTTGCATGCGAAAGCCGGACATAGAACTTAGATCTGATTTGTCAGTGGCATGCAAAGCTGGATTACTGCTCTATGAATTCGAGTTCTAGAATTTGATCTAAAACCACTTAGCTCCTTGTTTTGTTTTTTAATCCCTTATTGATAAAATCCTAAAACTACTAATTTAATCTTAATTGTTATCAAATCATCACCATGCTTTACTATCTACTTTAACTTCATTCAAATATGCTTGCCAAGCTTAATCATAAACCATCTATAGTCTATTGTGTGTCCATGCTCCCTGTGGGATTCGATCCTAAGTCCTACAATTTGAACCTTTAATTTCAGAGAGTAAAAGTACTTACAGGTTTATTTAAGTGTATAATAAAGCTACATCAAATTTGGCGCCGCCGGGAGCAGGGATTCACCATTAGACTGTAATTTGTTTTTGTCTACTTTTCTATATTAGTTTACTCATAAAAAATTTCTTGTGTGCAAGTACCTTACATATAGGCCAAGAAGCATGGAGAAGATTTTTGTGTTCTTCAAAAAAAACCTGCTGATTCGCGCACATCCATAAGTCTACCGAGGGCATCGACACCTCCAAGAGAGATCGCTAGCAAAGGAGAGAACGAAGCCACTCGATCAACACCAATACTTCACCGTCGCGATTAATAAACATCTGACATCGATCTACACTTACATTTCACGTCGATCATACTTACTTCAAAAGAAAGATGGTTGAAGTGCTCATTACTTAATTGATGAGAATGCGATCTTAAGAATATGAAGTCGGCGCTCGAATAAGTGCATGATATTGATTCTGTTGCTGAGATAATAATTGAACGTGAAACCTAAATATATCACAGCTATGGGTGCATCCCTTTCATTCTTTTCTCAACGAGCAACCAATGGTCATATCAACTTATTTGAGAATCGTACTGTAAATCGAATGGGCTATCTCAATTGTCACTAAAGACCACTAACTTTCTGCAAACTCTTCCCATACAACCTTGCTTGAGGTGCAAAATCAATGTTCAGAAGCTACGCCCAAGTTTCTTACTATTCATAATAACATCAGAAACGCCTCCTCAACAAATTTCTCTATGATGCTCCATCAAATTTAGAAGATGATTGAGAATGGAATCCTATGATTATATATATGGTAGATGATGATGCGACATCATGGATTTGAGAGCAAAAGAGCAGAGAATCTATATTAGTGATCCGAACTTATCACTCGATCGACACCATGACCTCAACTCGATCGACACTAAAACCTCAGCAGTCATCACAGAAACCCCTATTTCGATCGAACACCACTTGACAGTCCATAATCGGTAGTCTTCAAAGCATTCAGACTCGAACACTAGAGAGCCAACGACTGTATCAAACTTTATCTGCTCCAAAGTAACAGAAAATCACCATGGGAGATCTCTTGGAGTAGAGATAGAGAACAACTTGGGGTATTTCGATTCAGTAGAAAGTCTAAACGGAAGACATTCTTAGACTGAGGAAAAGCGATGAAGATAGCATCAGGACTCTGAGAGAGCTGATATGATCAGCGCCACTTCAAGAAAGACTAGAGACTTCACCAAAGCTAACATCGATCGACACCTGTCTAATAATATCGATCGACACTCATTGTTGGACGAACAACCAATTACATGATGACAAGGATCATGAGAGAGCATGAACGTGTCTAAAACTCCATCTTGCTAATTTCCCTAACATCAGAATCACCTATTCACAAAATAAGTTGTTGGGTTTACAAAGAGGAAAATGATACATAGCCTGTGAAGTTTTGGTTTCCCAAAATGTTTGAGGTTCAATTCACCTATCCCACCGGATGGAAGTGATGCATCTGGTTCCTTGATTATATTTGATGATCCCTTCAACAATTGTTTCTCATTAGAAATTTGATATGAAACATTGACAAAGCATCGGTCCGCCAGATCGATTGGACACCATCATTGTGGATCAATCGACGCCACCATTGAACTATTACATCAAACCAGATCGATCATCACACTCTCACGGATCAGAGCCAGAATGAGTTTGAAGTTTTGTCGCTAATTTTTTTATGAGCCCACGGAATCAGAGAAATCTGGAGACAAAGAGGGAATGGAAATAAGAGAAAATACAAGCGAAACGTCCCTCAATATCATTGATGCCCCACTTCTCAGATGTGTCAGAAGATTACATATGCAAACAAAGTTTCTCGTGCATTGCAAATACTTCCGACACGTCCTATTGCTGAGCATGAATAGACAAAGGAAGGTCTATTGGAGCTTTTACAGAAAGGGGTGATGAACTAAAACATTGTACCATGGTATTTATTTTGGAGCAAGTCCCCAAATATTATCTAACTGATCAGAACTCCCAAAATGTCAAACTAAGATATAAACAACCGCTGAGTGGAGGCATCCCTATTTAGTAAGTTTTTATTGTATATAATCTAATTTGTTTTATTTTATTTATTACAAGTTTTTTCAAGAAAACAAGAGCCAGGATGATATCTGCACAGAGCATCGACCGCACACATGATCACTGTCGATGACGGTAAACCCTGTACGTCATTCGACTCGCCACTAACTTGGTCGAATCGACTACACCTCAGCAAGCATGTATATGTATTTTCCTTTGTTTAAATGTGTCATGATTTATTTTCTTCACCAATTCAGACTGTATAACACTGTGATAGTTTTGTTTGAGTCTGGGGAGGTTTACTATATTGTTCTTATTATGAGTTTTTTATTTATACTATATTCTTATAAAAAAGAGAAAAGAGTAGAAATTAAGGTGTACCATCGTCGATAAGCAATGAACATGACTACGCGACTCAACATTGTGACATCGATCGATCCTTTTTACAGAGTCTGTATCAAGTTCTCTCATAACTATTTACTTACCGATTCTGGAATTTTTCCTAACATCGGATGATTACACTAGGGACAATGTAATTAAGTTGGGCGATTCGATAATGCTATTCATTTATTTGAGTATTATTTACTATACATATATAAATTTTCAAAAAAAATATTGATCAAGAGGGACTATGATCAAGATTATTATGACTAACCACCTTAGCCATCATTCTTAGAAGTTTGTTAGCATATTACTAGAGATACCAAAGTGGATCATCCTGCCACTATGCACACTTACTTGAAAGTTTGAAGATCGAAGCTGATTTCAACTAATCCTACACTATTTGTCTGCTTGAGGTTGGTATCACTGGATGGATCCTTCAGAAAATATGTATGTACAAGTCAATTGCACCTTTTGTTTCCTTCTCCTTCTCTTCAGCATTACTTACAGCTTAAAGATTGAATTAGTTCCCGAGATTGCAGAGGGGTAGTAATATTACTTTGACCCCATTATTTAATTCGCGAGAACATATCACCACATCGTGGAAGCAGGGTATGTACATACCGATACCTCCATTATTCGCCTACAAATTTCCAAAAAGCAAAAAAAAGACAAAGAAGAAAATCAAAATGATAGATGCAAGAGGACTGTATCAGCATCATTGTCCATACAATTATTAGACTAAAAAGATCAGAAGAACAGAGAAAGGAAGGAAAGAATCAGAGAAGACTTTGCCTGGTTTTCAAACTTGCAGAGTAAGAGTACATGTGTCCTTTTGCATCATACTCCGAAGTAAAGCTGCACTTTATTATTTAATGCAAAATAAATAAAATCAGGAGAGGTGAGTCGGAACTAGTATTGCTAGCTTGTTGTAGAATGAACTGGGTTTCTATCTAGATAGGATAAAAGTTTACTGTGTGATTACTTGATTAGTATATGTTGCAACAAATGGGTATATTATTTACTTAGACATTATTGAGTCTCCGCTTTTCCAAACTCTTTCACAGTGCTTTGTTTTTGAGACAGCACAAAGTTAGTCTGGAGTTGAAGGCCTGATATTACCACTAGTTTCCATGAATCAGCCCTTATTTAAAGTCCATTATATATCTTTTGAGTATGTTTTAGAATTTTCATTTTAATACGTGCTGAAACTTTGGTGCATTCTGAGCTTTTGAGATGAAAACGCATGACGCATCAGATGTATTATGGAGGATATCTTCCAACGGTGTTTACATTGGCTCATATGTCACACAAGATAAATATTTGAGTTAGATCTTCCAAATGCTATAGTTTCGAGATCCATATGCCTTAATCTAAGTATGCCCGATTTCATGAAAATTGGTCTTTTGCCTTCAGAGGAACTGTCGAAAGATAAATCGAGTGTCGACGACGGCCCCATCTTGTGTCAACGACTTGATTCCAGACAGCCCGACTTGTTCATGCCGACTTAGCCCAACCCACCACCAATTACATGAATACCCCTGACGATTCTAAACTTAATTTATAAGTTTTCTAAGCCATTGTTGACGGTAAGCTTTCATATATGATTTCTTAGTTTTGGAGAGAATATCCAATTTCACTTTAAGAGATTGATGAAACTATTTTGCTTTTCTATTGATTCATTTATTATTATTCAGACTCATGCATTTGTATTATTGCTCCATGTCTGAATAATTCATCATGTTATGTTTAGGACTTTCATGTTCTTAATGTCAACTTAGTATAGGATTGCTAGGTTATCATATAATCTCTACACAGAGTGATATATAATACTAATCTAGAGTAGTAATATCACGAGAAAGTGACTGAATACTTCACCTAGAATCATAGATAATTGAAGAGCACGTAGTGCATTAATTAAATGAACCCGACCCTGTTGTGAACTAGATATTAGGTCACTACGAGAATTCGTCTAGTATTAGTTGAACTTATTCGATATGTGATGTTAATTGCTTGTCTGAGGTAGCATCGTTCGAATTACCCAAGCATGTATCATAGACGCTCGATTCCTTTGTTACATGCGAGAGCTGAACATGAGACTATGCTTTGATTTGTAATTACATGCGAGATTGATTCTTGCTTATTGAATTCAGGCTTCTTGAATATCTATAAAACCCTAGCATCCTTATTGTGTTTTAATCCATGATTAATAAACCCTAGATCTAGCTATTTC